>JAPKLY010001896.1:0-32747 GCA_026898435.1 Prunella vulgaris | reverse complement strand
TAATTGGTGAAGAATTCTATCACAAATTATTTTAAAACAATGTGAAACAGATGGGAGGGTATAACAATGTGAAATAGTTGGGAGGGTATGTCTATCTCAAGTATGGAAGGGTGCTAAATATTATTGGAGACTGTAATTTGTATTTGTAAAAAAGAATGTTTGTTAAAAAAGACTAAGTTTCTTGTGCACCATTTACACAGTGCAATTCAAGTTCATTTTTAAAAAATTGCACAATTTATTATTGAAAAGTTACACAAATTATTACTGAAAAATTACACCATTAAAGATATATTTTTCAGTAATAACAAGTGTAACTTTTCAATAGTGTTTTGTGTAACTTTATAAAAATGAACTTGAGTTACACGGTGTAACTGATGCATACAAGACTGAGCCGTTAAAAAATATCACTTATATGAGTTGAAGACGGTTATACTCTATTGAGTAATAAAATAAATTATAAATAGATAAATATAATCCCAAGGAGTTAGCTTAGTGAAAGCTTGAAGCAAAAGAATATGGTTTTTCTTTTTTTAATTCAAATTAAATAAGATATGCTTAATTTATAAAATGAGTCAGTTTATACAAAATTTTGCTCTCTTTAAAATGGATTTCACATTGGTGGAAAGTGGGTGGATTATGGGTCCATAAATTTATGAATTTTTAGGTCGAATATCGAATCATTTAATAAAAATAGATAGACAAATATAAAAATTTATTTGAAGGAATAATTAACTTGTTGAAAAATCAAATGCATATTTGAAAAAGTTGCATTGAATTCATAATTATTTGGTTAAGCTTAAAACAAAAGACTGAGTCTTATTGATTTAAAATGACTATTATGTACTCCCTTAATAAAGTAATATTATTTTTATCAAAACTGAAAGTGGTGAATGAAACATATCTTTTTGAAAATGTAAAAAATTAAAATTTGACGGGGAATACTGTTGAAAAGGACATTTATGAAAAGCAAATCAGTAGAGTTCTTTTGTTATTTATTTAAAATTGGCTTAAATCTTATTAGTTGATGTACAAATATAGAGCAAGGGTATGTTAAAATTTTGTATCATTAATATTGTCAATTCATTTGAATTTTGGTTCTTTTTTATTGCTTGGTGACATCACAGAGTGATTTTCTGTTGAGTTGTTATCTTATTTCTTTTACCATAACTCATTTATCCAGGTTTAAAAAAAGATTCGAGAAAATATTAAAAATGCTTCGGACAAGAAGAAAAAAGTACATTGGTTCAAGAAATTCACAGGTAGAGCTGTCAAAATGGACCCGGCCCGAAAAGCCCGGCTTTAAGGGCAGGACGGGCCACAAAAATATAGGCCCGAAAAGAACCGGCCCGGCAGGCCACTGGCCCGGCCCGACTTTGGCCCTATTTTTATGGGCCGGCCCGGCCCAATTTATTTTTTTCTTAATTTTTAAAAATATTCATTATATGATACTACTTCTTTTGTATAAATCTTTTATATATTATTATAAGTTATACATTTTATTTTTTTTCGATTTTATCAATAAATATTTTAATTGTATAAATATGATCAAAGAATATGTGCATATTAATTTAAATTTACTCAAAAGATATTTTTAATTAAAAAATATGATCTCAATTTATTAATTAATTAATTTATAATATTAAAAATATGAATTAGATAAGATTAAAAATACTTTATTTAATTAAAATTTTCTATGTTTGTTAGTAATTTAGTATGAATTATAATTCAAACTTATTAGAGGGATGTTGAATTAGTTGTATAATTTCTTTTTTATGAATTTGCATTTATAAATTATTGTTAGAAAATTGTTGTTCGAATTTATATTTGTGAATTATATTTTATTAAGGTTTGTTGAATTTTTTTTAAAATATTACTATATAGAAATTTGAGTTTTATTTTAATTATTAAATTATTTTTGGCAAATTAAATTATTTTTTGACTAGATTTGTATACAAAATGACCAATTAATAAGAGATATATATAGAAATTAAATATAATGATGATATATTAAAAATAAAAAAAAATAAAAAAATCGGACCGATTTGGCCCGTCTTGGGCCAGGACGGGCTTCAAAATAAGTGGTCCGATAGGAACCTAGCCCGGCCCGAAAAAACACAATGGCCCGACCCATTTGACACCACTATAAAAACTAGGAGTGTCACTTACAGGCTACCTCAACAAATAAGTTGTATCCTCATCAAGTGAAAGGACTAAAGTGGATATGGAGTCTTCACTTTAAGGATAGGGGTGGTGGTATTTTGGCTGATGATATGGGCCTTGGCAGAACAATGCAGGTAGTAGTTTTATTCTTAGTTGTTTCTCTATTTCCCAAAATGATCTAGTGCCCTAATTTCATAATTCATAAGACCTTGGGTTGATGAACTATCTGGAGACTGGAGTTGGGCTCTCAGAGAAGACAAAAATGTATAGCATTCTCTTACAATAATCTACTTTCTTGATTGCTCTGTCTGTGTAATTCTTACTTTAGACATTTTTTTATGATCCTTTCAGGTATGATTCAACTAACAGAAAAACTCGGAAAGATAATCTCAAATATGTACTTAAGGTTTTCTTTCCAAACCCTTTGACCCACTGTACATGATTGTTACAGAAAATAAACTGGATATGCATATATATAGATCAAGCTTATAAAAAATCAAGGATTTTCAATCTTTATTACTGGTAGTCTAAGATGGCATTGCATTTTCAAATTTTTTTTACAAAACTCATTTTACTGTATGTCAATATCTTTTGGAAACATAGGCATATTCCCTGTATCTGCAGTAATTTTTCTACTTTAGGTATCATTTTTCTAGGTCTAAACCATGTGATTGTTTAATAATTACTTACATAACCTTTTAGTTTTGTGCTGAGCTCAAAATATTCCGGACTTAGACCTTTAAATGTTTAGATAAACTTTTCATCTTCAATAACAATAATAGTATTTTAATTGTTTCACCATGTTTGCCACCTTTAGGAGGATGATATTCTCTTGACATCCTATGAACTTTTGCAAAGAAATGCACAATCCTTTTGTGGAGATTTCTGTACATGGGATTATATGATTCTTGACGAGGTATACTGATTTCTAATGTTGATGGATATATAATTATTATTTTTTCACTTTGATCTACTTGTTTTATGCAATATCTACTTTGCAAGTACAATTATTAAAATTTCAGGATCATACTGTAAAAAATCTGGAAACTAAAAAGGTAAAAAATTACTTCAGATACCCTACCGTCAATGTATCATTATTAGCGGCACTCTAATCCAGAACAATCTGCAGGTTCAACTTATGAATTCTTCTGTAGATATTTGAATTCGTTTCACGTTTTGCTATGCGTTAAATTTCCTTTGCATATGAATAACAATTGAAAAATAAATTATTTTTGTAAATCTATGTGTCTCTGCTGTTATTATCGAAACTTTGGTCCTTATTTCATATCTGTCATCCTAAGCTACTTGGTGACATTAAGGAGTAATCTTGTAACCTTGCTTTGATTTCATTATTTTGTTGAGTTGATGTCTAATTCTTTTACCATAATTCTTATCCAGGTTTAAGATAAGATTCGAGAACCCTATCAATCGAGGAAGTATTAAAAATGCTTCGAACAAGGAGAAGTACATTGGTTCAAGAAGGTGTAGTACAATTTTTTCTTTTCTTTTACAGCTTTTTTTTTTTAAAAAAAAAAAATATTGAGACTTGGTATTTTATGTTGATAGATACTTAGATGCACAATAGATCCGTTTTTCTTGAGGAGACTCAAAACGAACAATTCACTTTTGCCAAAAAAGGATGAGCTTGTGATATGGCTCTGTCTAAGTGCGTGTCAGGTAAAGATTCAACACAGTCTATGCTCTGTTTGATAAAATTTTCCATTATTTGTAATTTTTTTTGACAAACATGAACCCAGCGTATGATGTACGTAGACATTATCAAAAAATTGAAAAGTAATAAAGTTAAGTCTGTTGGCAATGACTCCTTTGGCACAGTGATGGTAATATGAAATCATCTTTGATTTTTTTTTTTAATGCATTGTACTCTAATGAAATCATGTTTTTTGAAATGAATTTTCTTTGTTACTAGACAATGAGAAAATTATGCAATCATCCTCTCTTGTTGGGATTTATATCATCTTTGCTGGCAAATTGTATGATCTGCAATTGAGTAAGCTTTCGGTAATGGTGGAGCAAGCTTGTCGCTATCACCCAACAAGCAAGAATGATTGCATAATTTTTCATTGTTTGAAAACAAAACAAAATTATTTCGTAAAATATGATTTTATAGAATATAATGCAAAAAAAAAAAAAAAAACAAATATGATTTCATATTACCGTTATTATGCTAAGGGAGTCATTGCCAGCAGACTTATTTTTATCTTTTTTCAATTTCTTGATAATGTCTTCGTACATCATACCATGGGTTCATGTTTGTAAAAAAATATTACAAATTATGGAAAAATTTATCAAACATTAAATAGATTGTGTTGAGTTTTTACCTGACAAACAGTTAAACACAGCCATATCACAAGTTCATCCGTTTTAGGCAAAAGTGAAGTATCCGTCTTGAGTCTCCTCAAGAAAAAAAAAAACCTATTATTCTTCTAAATATCTATCAACATTAAATACCAAGTCTCAACAATTTTTTTTTTTAAAAAAAGCTGTAAAGAAAAAAAAATTATACTATCTCTGAACTTGTTGAACCTATGTTCTTCTAATCCGAAGCATTTTTAACATTTTCTCGATTTATAGGGTTCTCAAATCTTTTCTTAAACATGGATAAATGAGTTATGGTAAAAGAAATAAGACAACAACTCAACAAAATAATGAAATCAAAGCAAGGTAAGAAGATTACTCTTTGATGTCACCAAGGAGCATATGATGACATATATGAAATAATGACCAAAGTTTCTATAATAACAGCACAGACACAGAGATTTATATAAATATTTAGTTTTCAATTGTTATTCATATGCAAAAGAAATTTAATACATAGCAAAATGTGAATCGAATTCAAATTTCTACAGAAGAATTCATAAGTTGAACATGCAGATTGTTCTGGAGTGGAGTGTCGTTGATAATGATACATTGAAGGCAGGGTATCTAAAGTAATTTTTTTTTCTTATTAGTTTCCAAATTTTTTACAGTATGACCCTGAAATGTTAATAATTAAAAACCTCAATAAAATTCAAGCATGCAAGTAGATATTGCATAAAACAAGTAGATCAAAGTGAAAATATAATAATTACATATCCTTCAACAATATAAATCAGTATACCTCATCAAGAATTATATAATTCCATGTACGGTCGTCTTTTTTTTGCGAGAATCTCCACAAAGGGATTGTGCATTTCTTTGCAAAAGATTATAGGATGTCAAGGGAATACCATCCTCCTAAGGTGGCAAATATGGAGAAACAGTCAAAAGTACGAAATGACAATACTATTATTGCTATTGAAGATGAAAAGTTTATCTAAACATTTTAAGGTCTATGTCCCGAATATTTTGAGCTCAGCACAAAATTAAAAAGTTATGCAAGTAATTATTAAACAATCACATGGTTTAGACTTAGAAAAATTGCACATAAAGTAGAAAAATTACTGCAAATACAGGGAATAGTCTTGAGGGTTTATGTCTTAACTTGGTAAATGCAGATATTATGCCCTTATTGCCAAAAAATATTGACATATAGAAAAATGAGTTTTGCAAAAAAAAAAAAACTGAAGAAGCAATGCATCCTAAACTATCAGTAACAAAGATTGAAAATTCTTGATTTTTTATAAGCTTAATATTAGTGATCTATATATGTATATCCAGCTTATTTTCTGTAACAATCATGTACAATATCAAAGGATTTGGAAAGAAAACCTCGAGTACATATTCGAGACTATCTTTCCGAGTTTTTCTGTTAGTTGAGTCATACCTGAACAGAAACGTAAAGGTATAAACAAATGTTCAAAGTAAGAATTACAAAGACAGGTCACTCTTTTGGGCAAAAAAAAAAAAATCATCAAATAGAATAAAGCAAAAAAAATACTTACTCCATTCTTGAGGAGCTCAGTTAACCTATCAACTTCAGCATTGGCTAAATCATCGCTTTCCTAATACTAAGATTATTGTTCTTCGACACTTTGATAAAATCTTTTGGTTTAAAAGAAAATTGTGCTCTACACAGAAAAAATGACGCTTTTATTGCAAGAACAGTTAAATATAAAAGTGATCAAGAGAGACAATGTGTTGTGAATGCCAATTTCCCCTGGGAAGTAACTCCCTTTTGACATGTATGGAAGCACAAGTAAGAATTTAACGCAGTTCTATATCATAAAATCATGAACGTAATAAAAAATATACCGAACCAGCCAATCTGGATTGCCTTTGAAAAGAACAAATTATGCAGACTAACTCCAACAATGTGGAGAGATTGTAGGAACTCCACATGGGTTCTAAGAGACTCTTCCCTAGATAAAATAACACAGCAATAATTAGAATCTAGGAAGTGAAAGTTAATCAATCACAAAATCAACAAGTTTCACAATGCCCGCTATGCACAAGAATAACTTTTAAGCAGAATTATAGAACGAAAGATAATGCACAACAAAAGATTACATGGTATGCTGTTGATCATGTTCTTTGAGTAATTGTCTGAAATTCTCAAATCCTTGTCTGGGCAAATTGAAAACATCTTTCACTTGCTGAAAATATAAGAACAGAACACAACAGTGCACTCAAGAATGAGATATTAAATGCATATATAATTATTTTCACCAATAAATTTGTCTGAAACAAAAAGAGTGTTCCATACACTTTGAACTAGGGGGCGGTGGCCAATCCCCGTCCCCGCCGGGATTTTTTTAAAATTTCAAATAATACCAATAATTGAGAAGACGAGGCGCGGCGGAGTGGACGACTTACCTACCGCGATTGGCGGCGGAGCTGTGGAGAAGACGAGGCGAGGCGGAGACGTGGAGAAAACGGCGCTGTGGATCTGCAACGACACTGTGAGCATCACGATCGGCGGCGGAGGCTGCGACTGTGTCTGATGTAGCGCACAGGCGTCGGCGGCGGTTGAGGTGGAGGAAGAGAACAAGAACTACAAGAGTATAATGAAGTGGGTTTTTGAAATTTTAGGGTTAGATACAGGTTTCATGGGCCATTGAAATCTTGGCCCAACTTTCTCATTTATCTATACAAATATAACAACAACACTTATTACATTATTTTTACTTTTTTTTTTAATTATTTTTATATTACTCCATATTATATAGCAAATGTGGTTTAAATTTTATTTTTTTTCTATAAGATACAATGTTCAATCCCTTACATTTACATTATATTTTTAAATTTTTTAATATTATATAAATTATATTATTATTTATTAAGATGTATATATTTATTTATATATATAATTATATACTTATCTAATAAAAAATCTTTTGTCCAAAGTGTTAATTAATTTTATTATCATTTTTTTTAAATTAATAAGAAAAATATTGAAATTTTTTATTGTTTGATTTAATAATAATTTATTGGCATTACTATGTAAACATATAAAAAAAATTAAGTTTAAATCTTAGAAAACAAATAAAAAAAATTGAAGCATAGTCTGCAATTTTTTATTTCTTGTGTTTAAATATTTGTGTGTAATTATTAGTTGAATGTAATGTATATCATGTATTATTGGTTTTTGTGAATAATGAGCAGTGAATTGTGCAATATCTTTTAAATATAAAGAGTTATATATAGGAGAATTAATATTTGACATTATAAATTTAAATTCATGCATATTATAAAATAATTAATTATTTTAATAAAATCAAAATTTTGTTTTATAAATATTATAGATCGTGCATCGCACGGGTGAAAATACTAGTTGAAAATAGATAAGAATTGGGCTTGGTTTAGGGTTTCTAACTTTGTAATTGTATTTTATATTTTATTATTTTATTTATTAAAAACAGTATATAATGTATATATATTATGTCATATAATTTATTAATATATATGTAAGTATATATGTGGGGCTCCGCAGGGAACGCCCATGGGGAAAATATTTTCCCCATCCCGTCCTCATCCCCGTTTATTTAAGGGATTCTCTGCCTCAATTGGGACATATTCTCGCGGGGATCGGGGATTCCCCGTCCCACTGCCAAGATTATGCTATTTTTGTATAGCGCAACATAATAGATATCATAATATAATTAAATCCATTGAGTTAAGTATTATTATTAGCACATCTACAAGGACTTCTACGTCTGCTATCTACAAGAGTTCTAGCATAAATTGATTATATCTCAAAAGCAATAAAAAGGAACCAAAATTTAAATCAATTGACAATATTAATGCTACAAAATCTTAACATGCACTTGCTTTATATTTGTACATCAACTAATAAAATTTAAGCCAATAGGGGCAGGAAGGTCTCACATTTTAAATAAATAACAAAAGAAAAAAAGAATCTACTGACCTATTTTTCATAAGTGTTCTCTTTAACAGTATTGTATGTTATTAGTCTGTACACAACAACATCCTTATTCTGCCCAATTCGATATGCACGATCTATACTCTGATTGTCAGTGCTGTAGATTTTGCAAACAGCGTTAATAGTACTCTCATAATAACAAAAACAGACTATTCTGGGCAGAAGTATAACATGTTTAAAGTATTTCATATGTGGTTGGAATGATGGTAACAACATATTGGTGGAATTTTTATTTTAAGCAATATTGTTAAATAAATATCTAGAGACGATTCTTATAATTCCAAAGGTACCAGGAAATATAATATTTACTTATTGAAAAATATAGAGTTACTACTGTGATAACAATTCTTGTGTAAAATAATAAAATATTATTAACACTTGAAATTTATATACAATGATTTATTTCTTGAATATATTTGGGTTCTCTCTCTAGCTATGATCATCTGATTCTCTTTCAACTTTTGACTCGGCTCTGGTTTGACTTGATTTTGACTTAACTTGATTTTGACTTTGACTTGAAACACTTGATCCAAGGACGGAGTCGTCTTGTTTTGGATCGAGTGAGGTCTTTGGAAGATATTTGATGAAGAACGCTTCAGATTTGGTGAAGAACGATCTTTAAATCTTCAAGTCTGGATTTGGGTGGAAACACTTGATCGGAGGGATTTGTCCCCTTGCTCCTGGATTGAAGTGCGTTTGTGGATGAACTTTGATGAAGAACTCTTGAAGACGGCGATGAACGCTTGAAGTCTTCAAGTTGATCTTCGGCTGGAAACGTCTGATTAGAGGGATGGAGCTCCTTGATTCTGATCGAGGGAGGTTTCTGACTGGATTTGGCGAAGAACAGTTGAAGTCGGCAAAGAACGCTTGATGATCTTCAAGGTGTTCTTCAAGAAAAACGTCTGATCGGAGGGATTTGGCCTCTTGTTTTGGATCAAACGGTGTTTCTAGAGGGTTTTGACGAAGAACGACTTGAATATTCGAAGAACTTCTTCAGATTTGGTGAAGAACACTTGAATCTTCGAAGAGCTGGATCAAAGGATCTTCTTAGCTCGCAATTTTGCTCGTCGAGATGATTGCTGCTACTCGTTCGTCTTCGATGGGTTTGGACCACTTTGAAGAGAAGAATGACCCCTATTTATAGGGTGGAGAGGTGAAGACTTTCCCTTCTTGCGCTGACACATGGCGCGATCTGGTTGGCTGGTGCCGATTTGATTGGCAAGATTAAGTAATCAACCAAATTTAGCTTGATTGATTTCCGACGTCTTCATAAATAGGGCAAATCAGCAATTTATTGTCATTTACGAGTGTCGGGAGACTCGTAATTTAATAACGACTTGTATCATGTACAATAAATATCATTTTACTATTTAATTAGATAATTAATTTGATAAATCCTCAAAATTAAAATAGTAATATATGTTTGATATTTATTTAATTTATACACGTGTCATTATTTAATTGAGAAGCAAAATTTAATTGTTTACAAATGCCCCCTCGTGCTTTGTTCACGGTCATTTCTGGACTTGGAGTGAATTAAGCACGAAAATCTTGAATCCCCGCTTGAACTTGAATTTCTTTGGAGGAGTGGATATATGTAGGAACCGGCCCAATCAATTTCTTAGGCAATTTTGGCCCAAGAATTTATTTGGGGAGCATCAAATTGGGCTTTTATTATCTTTTTTTTTGCCCATTTGTTATTTTTATTTAAGGCCCATCTGCATCATAATTTGCTTGTTGCCAATTTTATTGAGCCCAAACTTTTACTTGTCTCATATTTGTTCCAAAATAGAACAATAGATCCGTCTAATTTTTTGCAACTGATTTCATCATTAATGGAATAAGCGGAGATTCTTTTGGTACATAAGAAGAATTTTCGCCCAATTCCTTTTTTAAAAGTCAAACCTTCCATAGCATTATCATATCAAATGAGATTTACAGTTGATATTTCTTCTTTTTTATTTCTCGAACCAGAGCAGTGACGTGGTAGCTGGGGTCACGATGGCCATGGCGATAGCGATTTCTGGAGTGAAGGATTCGCCTTCAGGAGAACAGAACAACTTCCAGCGTCTTTTTTGGAGATGCTGATTGCAGCGGTTTGCAGCAGAAGAGCTTCAGATCTAGCGGTTTCCGCCGGTTTCAATTGCAATTCACGGCGGCTTCAACGGTCTTGGCCGACAGAGGAGCGTCGCTATGAATTTGATCCAATTTGAAGATGGAGCAGCGCATCGGATCGACGGTTTTCCAGTTTTGAAGCAAGAGCGAGCAATTTCCGGGGGATGGTTCAAATGGCCTGGGGCGGAGAGGAGGCAGAGCGCTAATTTGGGCGAAGATGGCCTTGAGAGAGATAGCAGCAATTGCGAGAGGAAACAAGACGGTAGCAGTTATCTCCGGCGCTGCGATTTGACGGAGATGAGCGACGCAACTCAGGCGGTAGATTTCTGGGCATACTTTTCCGGTGGTTTGAGGGATTCGACGGTTTGCGGCACTCGACCGGATGCGGCCAGATTCAGGCAGCGATTTTGGGCAGCAGTGCAGCGGTTCCGGATGAACAGAGCAGGGACTTCTGCGTGTTCTATTCGTGAAAGAGGCAAAACCGGCGAGAAGCAGCGGCAAGCGGCGAAGACGCGATTTCCCGGCGCGACGGTTTCCAGTTGTGGCCGGTGGGTTTTCAGATTGAAGGGCCATGAAGTAGCTTCCGGGTTGCGGTCGCAAATTTTCTGGCAGCGCGACTTCGGGCGGATTTCAGATTGAAGGCCGGCGATTTTTTAGCGCGCGAGGCGGAGCATCTGGCGGGATTTGGGCGCCACTCAGCGCGATTTCCGGCGCGATGTAAAGACGACGTTGGGGCTCTCTTGCGCCATTTCCGGCAACGTGGCTTCGCATTCGCGATGGTGAATATCTGGCGTGAATTTGGCGCGAACAATAGCAGACTTGTGGTGCGTACAGGCTGGAAATCTGGTGATGCTTGAGGCGTGAAGCAGAATTGAAGAAAGAAATTTGAACAATTCCACTGCTGAACAGGCTTTGGGCCAATTTTAAGCCATTCAATATTAGAAAATATGAAATTTATTTCCTCACTTAATATTATGAATTGGGCTCCTTAATTTAGATTCTGAACTGGAGCAATTGTGCCTGTTAATTGACTTACAAGAATTGAGCCTCATAAAATGAAGACTTTTGGGCTTTTAATAATTTAATTCACTAAATTTATTTAAATAATTTTAAGCTTTTAAAGAAATAACACTTCAAGCCCATTGAATTATTTAAATATGATTTTTGCTCCCCCTTAATTCTTTTGCCAATTTTGACACCTGTATTTGTCTTGCAGCCCTTTCGCTTCAACTCTCAACATTGTCCACATCAATACTGCTAAGAGGAGTTCGCCACCTGGTTATCCTCAACACTGAGCATCAATCGTCACTTGATCATCTTTAACAACAAGCTCAACCACCACTTGATTATCCTCAACATCAAGCTCAACCGTCACTTGATCATCTTCGTCAGGGAGCTCAACCACCACTTCATCATCTTCATCAGCGAGCTCAAATAGTGGACGAGGTGACTTATCTCACATCGAAGAGTGATCTCAAGAGGTCTCATCATCCAAATCATCCGAAGTGTGGTCTTGAAGGCATCAAATCATGAGGAGTCTCTGCCAACACTAGAACAATGCATCACCATTGAGCAAGAGGGGATGAATGACCCTTTAAAGTTTGTTGGTGAGATGCAGCAAACAGTAGCGCAAAACTTCAATCCTGGATGTGGCCTTCGAGTGATCAAAGTACCAACAGAGCAATTGACATCACAACATCAAGTTTGGCGTGACGGTTATGAAGGGTGCATTGGAAGGCTTGTGAGCAGTGGGGAGCAACTCAACAGAGAAGTGGCTTTGAAGCTTTGAACTAGAGTGCCACACTTCGACCTTCATTGCTGACACTAGAGAAGAGAAGTATGAGGCCCATATAGTAGCATGCAAGCAGCTTGACTATGATGTGATGGTCATTCCACAACTGCTTTAAACAAATGCGAGCTTGATGGACTTGATGCAGATCTGGTAACTCAGACAGAATGTGCCACTTCTTGGAGATTCCAGACTACAAGGTGGATTTGGCTTGGACTTTGCATGATCCATCGATGTGAGCAGCGAAACAAACAACCAACACTTGTGGGGCCTAAGTGCCAGAGATATGAGCATTCAACAGCTTGAAGTATGAAGGTTCAACAGCTTTGCAACTGAGAGACAACATGATGGCTTCGTGCAAGCATGCGACTTTCTTACGTCTAGAGTAGATAGGTGGTGACAAACACACAAGTGATGGTGAATACGGGCGCTGCTTTGGGGATGCACGAGGCTGGCGACTGGGCATGCATCGGGCAGTTGGCAGCAGCAAGAGGATCAACTCGATGAGCTACATAGGAAGAAGAAGATGTTGTCTGTGAAGCTGGAGCAGCATCAACGATCTTTTTAGAGTGTCAAAGACAAGACTTGAGCTGCTGCGGAGAGCATCATCAAGAAGATCCCAATTTGGAGTGCGACATAGCAGAAAGCTTGAAGAAGTCCCAATTGAAGCTAGAGGCTGCTCTGAAGGAATTGGAGACCATCAATCCTTTTGCATAGCTTGTGTAGGATCTACTTTGCATAGCCTGATTAGGCTGCACTTGTACTTTGTTTTACTTCATTGTACTCAAATGCATTTGCTTTATCAATGAAACTTCATCAGCTGCTTGCATTTAATCTTCTATGCCACCTTTATTGTTTTCAACATCTAATTAAGTATGCAAACTTAAACAAGATAATTAAAACATGACTGGACTTAGAGATTTCTAAGTTGCCTACGTATCTCTATGAAGAGGATCAAGCCATAACGTAGTTCAAAAGAAATCCCAATTTGATTTGATTTGGGAGGGTGCATAAACAGTTTATACTCATGTGGGCTTGGAGTGACATACAGTTTAAACTCGTGAGTCAAGGAGATAAGATTTGAAGATAGTTTATACTCGTATCAGGGAGTCTTCAACTTGTAAACAGTTTAGTCTCGTGTCAAGGAGATATGACTTGGACATTTGATAGACAGTTTATACTCGTATCAGGGAGTAGTCCAAACAGTTTAGGCTCGTGCCGAGGAGCATTGACTTCAGTATTTGATAGACAGTTTATACTCATATCAAGGAGTTTTCCAGGCAGTTTATGCTC
Organism: Prunella vulgaris; assembly: GCA_026898435.1. Classification (NCBI taxonomy): domain Eukaryota; kingdom Viridiplantae; phylum Streptophyta; class Magnoliopsida; order Lamiales; family Lamiaceae; genus Prunella; species Prunella vulgaris. The sequence goes on along the minus strand of JAPKLY010001896.1, from coordinate 19,068 downwards.
TTGCCGAAGAGCATTGACTTGGATATTTGATAGACAGTTTATACTCGTATCAGGGAGTAGTCCAAACAGTTTAGGCTCGTGCCGAGGAGCATTGACTTCGGCATTTGATAGATAGTTTATACTCGTATCAGGGAGTAGTCCAAACAGTTTAGGCTCGTACCGAGGAGCATTGACTTCGGCATTTGATAGACAGTTTATACTCGTATCAGGGAGTAGTCCAAACAGTTTAGGCTCGTGCTGAGGAGCATTGACTTGTGCATTTTCAGATGGTCTCTTCAAGCTCTATCTTTCCTTGTTGAGTCAGTTGCATGATCTTTTCTTTGAAGATGAAGCAATCTTCAATTGGATGGCAAATCAACCGATGGTACTTGCAGTACTTTGGATGGCAAATCAACCGAGGCAACTCGATGAGCTCTGCATCGATCAAGTCATCAAATATCCCGGATACGTCAAAGTCTAAGAATGGATATTCCTTCAGTCGCATCTCTTTTAGAGTCAACCCCATTTGCCCCCTGTCGCGAGGTAGATCTGTTATGTATTCTTTAGTTGAAGGCTTGTCATAAGACCTGTCGCGATGCTTTTGAAGTGATGGACCTTCGACTCCTCTTGCATCCATGCTTAGCTCCATGTCGTGAGCTCTTGTTGCCAATTCTTCAAAGGTTTTCAGTTGGATTCCTTGAAGAATGTAGCGGAGGCTCCACTGCATGCCTTGGATGCACATCTCGATCGAAGATATTTCAGAGAGTCTATCCTTGCAGTTGAGGTTGAGATTCCTCCATCGGTTGATATAGTCGATGACAGGCTCTTCTTTTTGTTGGCAAGTGTTCGTTAGCTCGATCATGCTAACTGTCCTCCTTGTGCTGTAGAAGCGGTTGAGGAACTCGTGCTCCATTTGGTTCCAACTGTTGATGGAGTTAGCCTCCAAGTCAGTGTACCAGTCGAAGGCTAAGCCCTTGAGGGAGCGGACGAACTGCTTGACCAGATGATCGCCATATGTCCCGGCATTATTGCAGGTCTCGACGAAGTGAGCGACGTGTTGCTTTGGGTTGTCTTTGCCATCGAACTGCTGGAACTTTGGAGGTTGGTAGCCGACTGGCATCCTCAAGCTGTTGATCCTTTCAGTGTAAGGCTTGGCGTAGCTGTGGCTTGACTTGGAGTTGTCTTCAAACTTCCCCTTGACTGTCTCCAAGATGAGTTCTTTGAGCTGGTCGACTTGTATCCCGCCATCAGCTGATATCAGCAGCTCTCTCACAGTTGGTTCGGTCTCAGCTGCTTGGTATTTGTTTGAGGTCTCCACTTCATCATGCTCTTCATCTTGCTTTTCACGAGCGTGACTTGACTCGACGCCGTCCACTTTGCTAATCATCTTAGCAATTGTAGAGTCTCGTTCTTTGACGTGGCTAGCGAGGCTTTCAACAGCTCTGAGCAGACTTGAGAGTCTTTCTTCGATTGTTGAAGTGTCTGCCATCATCACTGAAGCTGCTTCTGAAGTTGATGAAGAGTCTGACTGGGCGCGAGGAGTTGAGCCTGCTGAGTCCACTTCATCATCCTTTGCAACTTGAGGTGACTGGTTCCCAACTAAAGAGCTGGTCTGCGAAGAGACATCTTCAAACTGCAACCTCTTTGATATGCTTCGCGTGACCATGTTGGCTTCAACAGTCTTTGATGGAGCAACTCTAACAACGATCTTGCGAGCTGATGACATGTTGAAGATGGTTGATGTAGACTTGAAGCTTTGAAGTCATGAAGAGGAGAGATGAGAGGTAGAGTGAGGTCCCACCTGGCGTGCCAAATTTGTGATAACAATTCTTGTGTAAAATAATAAAATATTATTAACACTTGAAATTGATATACAATGATTTATTTTTTGAATATATTGGGTTCTCTCTCTAGCTATGATCCTCTGATTCTCCTTCAACTTTTGACTCGGCTCTGGTCTGACTTGAGTTTGACTTGACTTGATTTTGACTTTGACTTGAAACACTTGATCCAAGGACGGAGTCGTCTTATTTTGGATCGAGTGAGGTCTTTGGAAGATATTTGATGAAGAACGCTTCAGATTTGGTGAAGAATGATATTTAAATCTTCAAGTCTGGATTTGGGTGGAAACACTTGATCGGAGGGATTTGGCCCCTTGCTCCTGGATTGAAGTGCGTTTGTGGATGAACTTTGATGAAGAACTCTTGAAGACGGCGATGAACGCTTGAAGTCTTCAAGTTGATCTTTGGCTGGAAACGTCTGATCAGAGGGATGGAGCTCCTTGATTCTGATCGAGGGAGGTTTCTGACTGGATTTGGCGAAGAACAGTTGAAGTCGGCAAAGAACGCTTGATGATCTTCAAGTTGTTCTTCAAGAAAAACATCTGATCGGAGGGATTTGGCCTCTTGTTTTGGATCAAACGGTGTTTCTAGAGGGTTTTGACGAAGAACGGCTTGAATATTCGAAGAACTTCTTCAGATTTGGTGAAGAACACTTGAATCTTCAAAGAGCTGGATCAAAGGATCTTCTTAGCTCGCAATTTTGCTCGTCGAGAGGATTGCTGCTACTCATTCGTCTTCGATGGGTTTGGACCACTTTGAAGAGAAGAATGACCCCTATTTATAAGGTGGAGAGGTGAAGACTTTCCCTTCTTGCGCTGACACATGGCGCGATCTGGTTGGCTGGTGCCGATTTGATTGGCAAGATTAAGTAATCAACCAAATTTAGCTTGATTGATTTCTGCCGTCTTCATAAATAGGGCAAATCAGCCATTTATTGTCATTTACGAGTGCCGGGAGACTCGTAATTTAATAACGACTTGTATCGTGTACAATAAATATCATTTTACTATTTAATTAGATAATTAATTTGGTAAATCCTCAAAATTAAAATAGTAATATATGTTTGATATTTATTTAATTTATACACGTGTCATTATTTAATTGGGAAGCAAAATTTAATTGATTACAACTACATTTCCAGTAATCTATAAGAAATTAATTTATATTCTCCTAAAAAACCAAGCTATAGGCTAAAATCTTGCTACCCACCTTGGATTCCATGATGGATCCACCATTATTACACGATCCACCATTATTACACGATCTGCCTTAGTGAGTGTAAGTCCCAATCCACCAACTTGGGTACTCAAGAGAAGAATTGTACCATCACTATACTCTTGGAATTCCTTTTAAAATGACAACCAGATATAGGAGATTGCATTTAATAAGAAAAAACTGAAGTTTAATATTAAAAAGGAAAACCTTGACAATTTTATCTCTTTCAGCGTATTTGCATGAACTGTCCATTTGCATATGCTCATACCTTTTGGACTTTAATAATTCATGAATATAGAAGTGTTAAGAGTTCCAACCAAACCAACAGAGAGTTCACGTGAGTGGGAAAAGAAAATAAATAAAAAAAGTCAATAACAAAATAATATGAAAGTTGTAAATTGTAAAAAACCACGAATAATCGTTTAATAAATATTTAAATAGAGGAATTTAGCATTCTGCATTTCTGTATAAGCCTCAAATATCTCTTGAACACGACAATAATTTAATTGTTTCTCTGATAGGATATAAATCTCATATTTGAAATTTTAGCACAATACTGATTCAAAAACTTTTTCTAGGCAAATGTTTCTATTTGATCAGCATGAGTGACTTAGTTTGCTCCTCAAAACATAAAGAGACCAAAGAACAAACAGATTACTACTGGCAAGAAATAGAATATGCAAAACTAGGAATGAACTTGCCTTGCTGAAGCATATCAAAAACATAAAAAGTTATTTTAAACCAACCTGTATTAGAACAAGCATCTCCAACCATTGGGAGAAAATAAGGACATTGTATCCTTTTGGGATTAACTCGTCCTATAAAAAAGAATTAAATATAAGAGAAAAATACGTTATGCAAAATTGTTAATTCAAATTCAAACCAACAAAGATGATATAAATGTCATCTTGCATGAAATTGTATGATCTACACATGAGTAAGCTTTGTGTAATGGTGGAGCAATCTTGTCTCTCGAACCCAACAAGAGAGGATGATTGCATAATATTCTCATTGTCTGGTAACAAAGAAAATTCATTTAAAAAAACATGATTTCATAGAATACAGTGCACAAAAAAAAAAATCAAAGATGACTTCATATTACCATGAATGTGCCAAAAGAGTCATTGTCAGCGGACTTAACTCTATCACTTTTCAATTTATCACTTTTCCATTTTTTGATAATGTCTACGTACATCATACGCTGGATTCATGTTTGTAAAAAAAAAAAACAAATTATGGAAAATTTTATCAAACATAACATAGAGTGTGTTGAATCTTTAACTGACACGCAGTTAAACACAAGCATATCACAAGCATATCAAGAAAAACGGATCTATTGTGCTTCTAAGTATCTATCAACATAAGATACCAAGTCTCTACAATTTACAATTTTTAAAAAAAAAAAAAACTGTAAAAGAAAAGAAAAAATTGTACTACCTGTGACCTTCTTGAACCAATGTACTTCTTCTTGTCCGAAGCATTTTTAATACTTCCTTGATTGATAGGGTTCTCGAATCTTATCTTAAACCTGGATAAATGAGTTATGGTAAAAGAATAAGACAACAACTCAACAAAATAATGAAATCAAAGCAAGGTGACAAGATTACTCCTTGATATCACCAGGCAGCTTAGGATGGCATATATGAAATAAGGACCAAAGTTCCTATAATAACAGCAGAGACACAGAGATTTACATAAATATTTTAGTTTTCAATTGTTATTCATATGCAAAGGAAATTTAATGCATAGCAAAATGTGAATCGAATTCAAATATCTACAGAAGAATTCATAAGTTGAACCTGCAGATTGTTCTGTATTGGAGTGCCGCTGATAATGATACATTGATGGTAGGGTATCTGAAGTAATTTTTCCCCCTTTTTAGTTTCCAGATTTTTTACCGCATGACCCTAAATTTTAATAATTGAATACCTCAATAAAAATCAAGCAACTCTGTACTTGCAAAGTAGATATTGCATAAAACAAGTAGATCAAAGTGAAAAAATAATTATTATATATCCATCAACATTAGAAACAGTATACCTCGTCAAGAATCATATAATCCCATGTACAGAAATCTCCACAAAAGGATTGTGCATTTCTTTGCAAAAGTTCATAGGATGTCAAGAGAATATCATCCTCCTAAAGGTGGCAAACATGGAGAAACAATTAAAATACTATTATTGTTATTGAAGATGAAAAGTTTATGTAAACATTTAAAGGTCTAAGTCCGGAATATTTTGAGCTCAGCACAAAACTAAAAGGTTATGTAAGTAATTATTAAACAATCACATGGTTTAGACCTAGGAAAATGGCACCTAAAGTAGAAAAATTACTGCAGATACAGGGAATATGCCTATGTTTCCAAAAGATATTGACATACAGTAAAATGAGTTTTGTAAAAAAAAAATGAAGATGCAATGCATAGACTATCAGTAACAAAGATTGAAAATCCTTGATTTTTTATAAGCTTGATCTATATATGCATATCCAGTTTATTTTCTATAACAATCATGTACAGTGGATAAAAGGGTTTGGAAAGAAAACCTTAAGTACATATTCGAGATTATCTTTCCGAGTTTTTCTGTTAGTTGAATCATACCTGAAAGGATCATAAAAAATGTCCAAAGTAAGAATTACATAGACAGTGCAATCAAGAAAGTAGATTATTATAAGAGAATGCTATACGTTTTTGTCTTCTCTGAGAGCCCAACTCCAGATAGTTCATCAACCCAAGGTCTTAACAGTGTGCGAGGTAACAAGATTAAGACTCTTTGAATCATCTTTGAGTAGAAAAGTCCAGCAAGAAAGCTACAAATCTGAAATGGGTATGAATTATGAAATTAGGGCAATAGATCATTTTGGGAAATAGAGAAACAACTAAGAATAAAACTACTACCTGCATTGTTTTGCCAAGGCCCATATCATCAGCCAAAATACCACCACCTCTATCCTTATAGTGAAGACTCCATAGCCACTTTAGTCCTTTCACTTGATGAGGATACAACTTATTTGCTATTTGATGAGGTAGCCTGTAAGTGACACTTCTAGTTTTTATAGTGAAGTCATCTTGTTCATGAATTTTATCTTTTCCAACTTTCTCCTTTCCAGTTTTCTTTTTATAACCAAGATTCTTTATTGATAACATTAACTTTTCAGATATTTCACTACTCTCTATACCACATCAACTGTGTAACCAACAACATTACATTTATTAGACATAAATAAAAGTAATCCAAGCAAATATAAGGAAACAAATAAACATTTATAAACTTCTTTTTTGAATTTATTATATTCAGGACCTTTCTAAATTTGTTAAACATAAAGAAAATTACTCCAAGCAAATATAAGGAAACAAATAAGGATTTATAAACTTCTTTTTTGGATTTATTATATTTAGAACCTCTCTAAATTTGTTAGACATAAAGAAAATTACTCTAAGCAAATACAAGGAAAACAAATAAGCAAGGAATATAACATTTATAAACTTTTTTTGGGATTTATTACATTTATGGATCTTTTTATACACCAATGCACAAATTAGGACTCACAAAAATTATTTATTTACATATTTTAACATAAGCAAAAAAAAAAAAAAAAAAAAACTCTCAAAATGAGATGAATAATACACATGTTTGTGTGGCTTCATTTGGTTCAAATATCTAATATACATGTATTAAAAAGCCTTAAATAGAAAAGGGGCATTATTTATTTGGATATGATTAATATATGTTTGGTTGGCCCAAACAAAAGGAGCCCTTATTAAATTGTTTGGTTTTGTTTCAATTTTCAACCAATTAAAATTGAAAGACATGTTCTACATTTTCCTTTCCACAGAAAACCCCGTGTTCTAGCAATTTCTAAGGTTCACTATCTCTTTCTACTGAATTTTAGCGATTTCATCGAATCAATACTCAAAATTTGCAATTCTTTTTCGCCATTTCCCAGCCAAAAAATCAATTGACCACGAACCCCAAAATTAACAAATTTCCCCATCTCTTAGCCAGAACACAGAAGCCATTAATGGACTCCTCAAAAGATACGACAAAACCCCTCACATACTCTCTCTCCCACTCACAAAACCCCCCTCTCTCTCACAAGTCACGAAACCTCTTTCTCTCTCTCCCCCACTCACAAAACCCCTCTCTCTCTCTCCCTCCCCCACTCACGAGTCACGTTTGTCTCTCTCTCTCCCTCTCCCACTCACAAAACCCCTTTCTCTCTCTCCCCCACTCACAAAACCCCCCCTCTCTCTCAATATCGAGTAAAAGGGACTTAGCTTACACAGAACTAGGGGTGGTCATTCGGTCTATTCGGTCGGTTCGGTCCAGTTTTGGACCAGACCGAATAGACCAAATTTTTGTTGGCTATGGACCGAACTGGACCGAATAGTGTCTTGGACCGAACCAGACCGAACCGAAATAATTCAGTTCGGTCCATTCGGTCCAAATAGTTTAAAAATGAAAAAAAATTATATTTCATCACAAATTAAAGATATACAATACAATTATATTTAGTTCAATACCAACAAATTAAAGAGATAAAATATAATTAAATTCAATAAAGTTCGCAACATTAATTTAATGAAGTTCACCACAATTTAAAGTTGAGTGAGTTGAGGATTGATTTTTAATTCTTAGGTACAATTAATCTAACTATGTGTATTGTGTATGAGTACTGTAGTATAGTGTGTATTACTTAAGTTTTATTTTTTATTACATATATTGACTTGAACTAATATTTTGCAAAAATTATAAAATTCAAACCCTCAAGTGGAAGGGATCGTGTAGTATGAGCAAGTATAGAGACAAGTAGTATCGAACCTACAGGAGGTAAACTAGGAGCGAATTGTTTGAATTAAAGAAAAAAAAATTCTAACTAGAAATTGAAATTGCAAATGGGGGGTTTTCCTAAACTCTAACAGGTATGCAACAAAAATAGATGGATAATTAAATAAACACAACCTAGAACTAAGCAAGTGCAATATGCTCTAAACATGGTCCTTAGGATAATTTTTCCTCTATTAGTCTAGACCAAGATGTAAAAGGTGTTCACAAGGATCAAGAGCCACCACTTAATTAAGTCTAATACTAATAGACAAGTAATTAAAATATGTTGTCTATCATCGATGAGTCGGGATAAGTGCATCTAAAGCCCTCATTCCCGCCTTCAAGACAAATTAATATCCTAGGGTGTTGAATAATTTAATTCTTTCCCGCAAGGGTACACAAACTATCCTATTCGGCTCTCACTAATTTTTAATTAGTGTTTCATGTCATCGTCCTCAGCTAATTGACACGACTGGTCCAAACATCAGCTCAATTAACAAGACTCACAATTTAGAAATCCTATAATTAGATTAATCAAACTCGTACACCTAATGGTTTTAAGCATGCGCGTAGTCAAATTAATAAAACGAAAACTCCGAAATGTTTATCTCACAATCATAACATAATATGAAATGAGTCTCAAATGAACAGGAAATTAGTTTAATCCTAGTAGGGGTACTTTATCCTAAATCACATGTTTAGAACATAAATAAACTAGAACATAACTGAATTAAACAAGACAGCAGACTCAATATCATAAATCGAATTCATCAAACCCTAATTATTAAATCATGAAATGAAAGGAATAAAGAATTTTCCTAAATGAAAGAAGAAAATAAAATATCTAATCTACTGCTTACTGTTTTCTCTCTAAAAACTCAAGCCCATATTTATAATTCTGCTAATGGGCCAAAACAATTCTTTGCCAAGTGGGATTTCAAATAAATTAGAAAATGGGCCCTAAACAATTAAGAAAAGAAACATGGCCCAATACCTTCTTCCTAATCAGCGCAGAGGGAGTTACGGTGCTGCTGTGAGTAGAGTGCGACGGACAGGAGGCTCGTGGATTGAAGACGGTGGCAGAGGCGAATCCGGCGACGGCGGTTTCAGACAGAGGTCCGGCGAAACAGAGGTTTCCCGGTACGATGGCTGTGGCGAGAATTGGACGGCGGTTCTGTGTTGCAGTGGTTGATTCAGGCGTATTGCTTTGGGTCTTCAATCGGCAGCGAACGGCTTTGTGTTGAGGAATCGAGCATGAACAGGCGACGGCGGTTGCAGAGTGTTGAGTCGGTTTGTTGGCGTCGAAAGATGAGCGGACGGTGGTGTGCGGCGGAGATCGATCCTGGAGCAGCGGTTGCAGGCGGATTTCAGAATTCCGGCGGTTGGGATTTGAGCCGTAGGCTGTGGTTGTTCGACGAGAAGTATAGGCGGTTGCTGCGTCTCCGAGCTTCGAATCTGAGGCGGACGGGCTGTGAAATCCGGCGACGAGACGAGCTGCGAGTTTCCCGTTTCCATGGCGGATTTGAGCGGTTGCAGAGGAGTCGCGATTTGAGTTGTTGGCGAAGAAGGTCTACAATTGGCAGAAGGCTGTGGGTATTGGATGCAGGGCTGTAACAGCTTGTTGTGTGGGCAGAGTGATGCTGTTGATGGCAGTTGTTAAGGCGTGGCCTCATCTCTTCGTAATCTTCTCAAATTTGTATTTCTGCACACCTTCAAAACTCCATTAATTGGAAATTAACCATTTGATTTCAATTAATTAAATAGACAATAATAATAAATTCACCACAAATGTTAAATTCACTATTTATTTTATAAATTTCCCTTAATTTTTATAAAATTGCAACACAATACCTCCTTCCGACGATTAGGCTCAAATTATCAAATTAGTGTAAATAATGCACGAAATCCTTATAAAATCATCAATTTAAGCACACAAATTTCGAGCAATTTTGACACCAATTATATATATATAAAATATAATTAATATATTATTTTTTTAATTAAAATTCGGTCCCTTCAGTTTTGAGTATCCAGAACCGGACGGAACCGAATAGACCGAATTTTTTAAATTTTGGACCGAAAACCGAACTAAATTTTTTTGGACCGAACGGACCGAATTTCATCGGTTCAATTCGGTTTTTCGATTTTTTCGGTTTTGTAAACACCCCTACACAAAACCGCTAGAAGAATGGTAGTTGGGAAAAGGAACAAACAAAAGGAGACCTCCCGGCGTTCAGAAAAGCTCACCTTCAACTCGGAATTGCAGAGAATCGCCATCTTCAGCTTCATCTCTTCTCTGCGATCGCTGTACAGGGTAAATGATAAAGAGATCTAAGAGAAAATACACAAAAATACCCAATTTTATTTGGGCATTTTCTATTTTGCCCATCTAATAAAAATGTTTCAAATTTGCCCAAATTGAAGGAAAAAAGTCCATTATACCCTTCATCTCTTCATCCAAACACTCTTATTTCAATAACTTAATCAAATGCTTAAATTAATCATTTTTCCAATTAATTACTAATTAACCCAAACTTTAAAAAAAAAATCCTCCCAACCATCAGATTTCCGGCAAAGGTTGAGCGCAACTGCAGTCCGGCGGAATTGCAGCGATGGTGGATTTGACGACGGGCGAGTCGACTGGGATCGCCGCCACCAACGGTTTCAATCGGGCCCAATCTCTCGCCACCGTTTGCGCCGTCCCCTTCCTCTCTCCGCTCCGCCGCCGCTAATTTTGAATGCCGTTCGAGCGAATTTTCAGCGGCCAGCACCGCCGCCTCCTCCACCTTGACCGCCGCCCACGCCTGTGCGCTACATCAGACACACTCGCAGCCTCACCTCCGCGCTGCCACACGCGACACACCCCCTGTCGTCCATGGCCACGCTGTCAACTGAAGGTATTTTATTATGGGTTTGCGATTTGTGACTAAAAATTAGATGCATTAGATTTGAAATCTTTGAAACAAGATTCATGAGATTTGAAATATTTCCACCTTTTTCATTGTTCATTTCACAGAGAACGAGGTCCTTGGTTTCAGTCACGGTGGTTGTGTTTGGATTGGGAATTTTCGACTGTGACACAGATTTTTTTTATTTTTTTTTGGGAGGTGAAGCTGTGAATGTGGAGGCGCGCGTTTCATCTACGAGATGAATTCTGGCAGCGAGAGGACTTCCCTTCCATGGATTCCGGCGAAATTGCAGATTTTCCGGCATGCTCGCCGGAATGTATTTTGAATTTTTTTTCATATTTTCAGTTAATATGTATTAAGGCAATTGGGTGTGTTTGGATTGAGGAATAACAGAGTAATTGGGTTGTAAATGTAAAATAAGGCATTAAGGGTATAAATGTCTTTTTATCTTCAAAATGGGCAAAATTGAAAGTTTTGTAAATGTTGGGCAAAAAAGATATTGCCCATGTCAAAATGGACATTTATGAAATTGTCCCTAGATGATACAGGTCAATAATGATAGAGGTCAAATAATTAGTTGATCGCACCTGTTTTGATCGCCGAAATCTATAATCCATCCATTAGAAAATGATGGGTGTTGTGTCTGAACTCCGATTTATGTCTGAACTCTGATTAGCTGTTCTTAGGAAACCATGAATTGTTGGTATTGTGTGTTAGTGAGAAATATCTTTGCAAAGGCCATTATGGACAAAACAAAATAGAATGTTTGTTTCTTCTTCTTCAAATTTGTTTTTATATCGATCTGATATGTTTTCTTGGTGAACTCACAGTCGAACATTCCTTTCTTTCTTCCTTCTTTTTATTTGACTAGTACGTACTTGAATAAATACAAGTGGTACCAAGCTAGCTAGATACCCATACTATTAACATTAAAGCATTGTAAATGGTATAACTAGGAAATACTACAGTATTATTGCAAAAGGATCCAAATTAACATCCACATCAGTACAAAAATTTATATCGATCGATTTAAAATATATAAAAGTTAATTTGGATGTACACAAAACAAAACCGATTATATGTTGTCGTGTGTGTTTCATCAAATTAAGACAAAATTCTCGTGTGAATTAATTAGTTCCATTGTACATATTGGGTCGGGTGTATTATATATATATATATATTTTGCAAATTATTTCATATTATTAACACACTCAATTAAGACACAAGTATTTGCTTATTGCATGTACTTATAATAAATAATTGAAATTATAACCTTTGCATATGCAATACAGTATTATTACAAAAATTATATTTATTTACATATTTTAACATAAGCAAAAAAAAAAAAAAAAACTAAAACTATGAAAATGAGATGAATAATACACATGTTTGTGTGACTTCATTTGGTTCAAATATCTAATATACATGTATTAACCGCCTTAAATAGAAAATGGGGCATTATTTATTTGGATCTGATTAATATATGTTTGGTTGGCCCAAACAAAAGGAGCCCATGGGCCATGAGTCTTATTAAATTATTTGGTTTTGTTTCAATTTTCAACCAATTAAAATTGAAAGACATGTTTTACAGTTTCCTTTCCATAGAAAACCCCGTATTCTAGCAATTTCTAAGGTTCACTATCTCTTTCTACTGAATTTTAGCGATTTCATCGAATCAATACTCAAAATTTGCAATTCTTTTCCGCCATTTCCCAGCCAAAAAAAATCAATTGACCACTAACCCCAAAATTAACAAATTTCCTCATCTCTTAGCCAGAACACAGAAGCCATTAATGGACTCCTCCAATTTCCTCAAAAGATACGATAAAACCCCTCACATACTCTCTCTCCCACTCACAAAACCCCTCTCTCTCCCCCCCACTCACGAGTCACGAAACCCCTCTCTCTCTATCTAACGAGTCACGAAACCCCTCTCTCTCTATACCCCACTCACGAGTCACGTCTGTCTCTGTCTCTCTCTCTCTCTCCCACTCACAAAACCCCTTTCTCTCTTTCCCCCACTCACAAAACCCCCCTCTCTCTCTCCCTCCCCCACTCACGAGTCGCGTATGTCTCTCTTTCTCTCTCCCACTCACAAAACCCCTTTCTCTCTCTCCCCCACGAGTAAAAGGGACTTAGCTTACACATAACCGCTAGAAGAACGGTAGTTGGGAAAAGGAACAAACAAAAGGAGACCTCCTGGCGTTCAGAAAAGCTCACCTTCAGCTCGGAATTGCAGAGAATCGCCATCTTCAGCTTCATCTCTTCTCTGTGATCGCTGTACAGGGTAAATGATAAATAGATCTAATTAGATGATACAGGTCAATAATGATAGAGATCAAATAATTAGTTGATCGCACCTGTTTAGATCGCCGAACTCTATAATCCATTAGGAAATGATGGGTGTTGTGTGTGAACTCTGATTAGCTGTTCTTAGGAAACCATGGATTGTTGGTATTGTGTGTTAGTGAGAAATATCATGTTATGTTTTACTTTTTGATTGAAACCCCCACCCCACAGTGCTTGTTGTACTTACAAAAGAATGTATTACTTAAAATATGCTCAACACATTTTAGTTTGTTGTACTCTATATTATAGCATATTGGCAAGAGAAATAGAAAATATGCATAAATTGTTGGTAATACTGTTTAATGTTAGAAGTAACACTTGCACACTTGATTTTGAGAAGAATAACACAAACATTTTCCAAAAACATAATGCTTCATATATTTAACATAGTACTTTGAAAAAGTGGCCTAGTCTAATTTTATAGCATTAACATGATATTTCTCACACACTAATGAAGGTCTCTAAAATAAAATCGATTTTAAAAAAAGATTTGCATCTTTGATATATAAAGTGGAGAAGATAATATCTTTGCAAAGGCCATTCTGGACAAAACAAAATAGAATGTTTGTTTCTTCTTCAAATTTGTTTTTATATCTGATATGTTTTCTTGGTGAACTCAAAATCGAACATTCCTTTCTTTCTTCCTTAATTCATTTTATTTGACTAGTGAATAAATACAAGTGGTAGCAAGCTAGATATCCATACTATATCATTAAAGCATCGATTAGCGTGTAAATGGTAATACCTAGGAAATGTATTGGTGATACTGTATTGCAAAAGGATCCAAACATCCCCATCACTACAAAAATTAATATCGATTAAAATATACTCTCTCCGTCCCGTAGAAATTTGCACCCTACAGAACGGTATATTTTTTAAAGAAAATATATTTTTTATATAAAGTAATAGCACATGAGGAAATATGTGTATAAATTTGTGAATGTGCACGTAAATCAATTTTTTTTTAGTAGTGTGCAAATTTGTGTGGAACGTCCAAACCCCTTCAAGTGCACACAAAACCGATTATATATTGTCGTGTGTGTTTCATCAAATTAAGACAAAATTCTCGTGTGAATTAATTAGTTCCATTGTACATCTGATTTTTGCATATTGGGTGCAAATTATTTCATATTATTAACACACTCAATTAAGACAGAAGAATTTGCTTATAAGTTATAAATTAATTAGTTCCACCAAATTATTTTCCACTTTCCTTTTTTGTTTGCCCACAAAACTTTTTCTCATTTCCTTATTTGGAAACAACCTACCCTCACAATAAAATTTTGGGTCCCACAATACTTTTACTTTTCCTTTCTTTATCTATCATTTTAATATAATATTACTTTTCATTAAATCCCGTGCCCACAAAGAAATGGGAAAAAGTTTTATGAACGGAGGGAGTATTTTTGTACAGAGCAATGTGATAGATACATATAATTTCATAGAAGAGCTTCCTATATCCTATTGACATATTTGAACAGGATGTGGACATAGAACTAAGGATATCAGAATATAATTAAATCCATTGAGTTAAGTATCATTATTAGCACATCTACAAACATACCCTTGCTCTATATTTGTACATCAACTAACAAGATTTAAGTCAATAGGGGCAGGAAGATCCCACATTTTAAATAAATAACAAAAGAAAAAAGGAATATACCGACCTGCTTTCCATAAGTGTTCTCTTCAACAGTACTGCATGTTATTAGTCTGCACACAACAACATCCTTCTTCTGCCAAATTCGATATGCACGATCTACACTCTGATAGTCAGTGCTGTAGATTTTGCAAACAACGTTAATAGTATTCCCATAATTACAGACACAGACTTTTCTGGACAGAAGTATAACATGTTTAAAGTATTTCATATGTGGTTGGAATGATGGTAACAACATATTGTTTGAATTTTTATTTTAAGCAATATTGTTAAATAAATATCTAGAGAAGATTTCATATAATTCCAAAGGTACCAGGAAATATAATATTTACTTATTGAAAAATATAGAGTTACTACATTTCCAGTAATCTATAAGAAATTAATTTATATTCTCCTAAAAAACCAAGCTATAGGCTAAAATTTTGATACCAACCTTGGATTCCATGATGGATCCACCATTATCACACGATCTGCCTTAGTGAGTGTAAGTCCCACTCCACCAACTTGGGTACTCAAGAGAAGAATTGTACCATCACTACACTCTTGGAATTCCTTTTAAAATGACAACCAGATATAGGAGATTGCATTTAATAAGAAAAAGCTGAAGCTTAATATTAAAAAGGCAAACCTTGACAACTTTATCTCTTTCAGCGTATTCGCATGAACCGTCCATTCGCATATGGTCATACCTTTTGGTCTTTAATAATTCCTGAATATAGAAGTGTTAAGAGTTCCAACCAAACCAACAGAGAGATCACATGAGTGGGAAAAGAAAATTAAAAAAAAAATATGTCAGTAACAAAATAATATGAAAGTTGTAAATTGTGAAAAACTACGAATAATCGTTTAATAGATATTTAAATAGAGGAATTTAGCATTCTGCATTTCTGTATAAGCCTCAAATATCTCTTGAACACGACAATAATTTAATTGTTTCTCTGATAGGATATAAATCTCAGATTTTAAATTTTAGCACAGTATTGATTCAAAAACTTTTTCTAGGCAAATGTTTCTATTTCAGCATGAGTGACTTATTTCGCCCCTCAAAACATAAGGAGACCAAAGAACAAACAGATTACTACTGGCAAGAAATAGAATATGCAAAACTAGGAATGAACTTGCCTTACTGAACCATATCAAAAACATGAAAAATTATTTTAAACCAACCTGTATTAGATCAAGCATCTCCAACCATTGGGAGAAAATAAGGACATTGTGTCCTTTTGGGATTAAATCGTCCTATAAAAAAGAATTAAATATAAGAGGAAAATAAGTTATGCAAAATTGTTAATTCAAATTCATACCAGCAAAAATGATATAAATGTCATCTTGCATAATATGGTATAATCTGCACATGAGTATGCTTTGGGTAGTGGGGGAGCAAGCTTGTCTCTCGAACCCAACAACAGTGGATGATTGCACAATTTTCTCATTATCTGGTAACAAAGAAAATTAATTTAAAAAAACATGATTTCATAGAATACAGTGCACAAAAAAAAAAAATACATCAAAGATGACTTCATATTACCATCAATGTGCTAAAGGAGTCAGAGGATTTAAATTTATCACTTTTCCATTTGTTGATAGTGTCAACGTACATCATGCGCTGGGTTCAAGTTTGTCAAAAA
This sequence comes from Prunella vulgaris, assembly GCA_026898435.1. Classification (NCBI taxonomy): domain Eukaryota; kingdom Viridiplantae; phylum Streptophyta; class Magnoliopsida; order Lamiales; family Lamiaceae; genus Prunella; species Prunella vulgaris. Next base: position 2,661 of record JAPKLY010001896.1, on the reverse strand, counting down.
AAAAATTACAAATTATGGAAAATTTTATCAAACATAACATAGACTGTGTTGAATCTTTACCTGACAAGCAGTTAGATAGAGCCATATCACAAGCTCGTCCCTTTTTGGTAAAAGCGAAGTGTCCGTCTTGAGTCTCCTCAAGAAAAACAGACTTATTATGCTTATAAGTATCTATCAAAATAAGATACCAAGTCTCAACAATTTTTTTAAAAAAAAAAAACTGTAAAAGAAAAGAAAAAATTGTACTACACCTTCTTGAACTGATGTACTTCTCCTTTTCCGTTGCATTTTTAATACTTCCTCGGTTGATTGGTTTCTCGAATCTTGTTTTAAACCTGGATAAATGAGTTATGGTAAAAGAACAAGACAACAACTAAACAAAGTAATAAAATCAAAGAAAGGTGACAAGATTACTCCTTGATGTCACCAAGCAGTCCAGGATGGCAGATACGAAATAAGGACCAAAGTTCCTATAATAACAGCAGAGACACAGAGATTTACAAAAATATTTTAGTTTTCAATTGTTATTCATATGCAAAGAAAATTTAATGCATAGCAAAATATGAATCGAATTCAAATATCTACAGAAGAATTCATAAGTTGAACCTGCAGATTGTTCTGGATTGGAGTGCCGCTGATAGTGATACATTGACGGTAGTTTATCTGAAGTAATTTTTTCCCCTTTTTAGTTTCCAGATTTTTTACAGTATGACCCTGAAGTTTTAATAATTGAATACCTCAATAAAAATCTAGCAACCCTGTACTTGCAAAGTAGATATTGCATAAAACAAGTAGATCAAAGTGAAAAAATAATAATTATATATCCATCAACATTAGAAATCAGTATACCTCGTCAAGAATCATATAATCCCATGAACAGGAATCTCCACAAAAGGATTGTGCATTTCTATGCAAAAGTTCATAGGATGTCAAAAGAATACCATCCTCTTAAAAGTGGGAAAATATTAAAATACTATTATTGCTATTGAAGATGAAAAGTTTATCTAAACATTTAAAGGTCTAAGTCCGGAATATTTTGAGCTCAGCACAAAACTAAAAGGTTATGTAAGTAATTATTAAACAATCACATGGTTTAGACCTAGGAAAATGGCACCTAAAGTAAAAAAATTATTGCAGATACAGGGAATATGCCTATGTTTCCAAAAGATATTGACATACAGTAAAATGAATTTTGTAAAAAAAAAAAAATGCAATGCATCTTAGACTATCAGTAACAAAGATTGAAAATCCTAAATTTTTATAAGCTTGATCTATATATGCATATCCAGTTTATTTTCTGGAACAATCATGTACAGTGGATCAAAGGGTTTGGAAAGAAAACCTTAAGTACATCTTTGAGATTATCATTCCAAGTTTTTCTGTTAGTTGAATCATACCTGAAAGGATCATAATCATAAAATAAATGTCAAAGTAAGAATTACACAGACAGAGCAATCAAGAGAGTAGATTATTATAAGAGAATGTTATGCGTCTTTGTCTTCTCTGAGAGCCCAACTCCAAATAATTCATCAACCCAAACTCTTAACAGTGTGTTAGGCAACAAGATTAATACTCTTTGAATCATCTCTGAGTAGAAAAGTCCAGCAAGAAAGCTACAAATCTGAAATGGGTATGAATTATGAAATTAGGGCACTAGGTCATTTTGGGAAATAGAGAAACAACTAAGAATAAAAATACTACCTGCATTGCTTTGCCAAGGCCCATATCATCAGCCAAAATACCACCACCACTACCCTTATAGTGAAGACTCCATAGCCACTCTAGTCTTTTCACTTGATGAGGATACAACTTATTTGTTATTTGATGAGGTAGACTGTAAGTGACACTTCTAGTTTTTATAGTGAAGTCATCTTGTTCATGACTTTTATCTTTTCCAACTTTCTCCTTTCCAGCTTTCTTTTTTCCAACTTTCTCCTTTCCAGCTTTCTTTTTTCCTGAGATTATAAAATAGGGGATAAATGATAGTCATTAGTACAAGCCATAACAGATAACCAAGATTCTTTGTTGGTAACATTAACTTTTCAGATATTTCACTACTCTCTATACCACATCAACTGTGTAACCAGCGGCATTACATTTATTTGACATAAACAAAGGTAATCCAAGCAAATATAAGGAAACAAATAAACATTTATAAACTTCTTTTTTGAATTTATTATATTTAGGACCTTTCTAAATTTGTTAGACATAAAGAAAATTACTCCAAGCATATATAAGGAAACAAATAAGGATTTATAAACTTCTTTTTTGGATTTATTATGTTTAGAACCTCTCTAAATTTGTTAGAGATAAAGAAAATATCTCTAAACAAATAAGCAAGGAATATAACATTTATAAAAAAAAAAATTGGATGTATTACATTTATGGATCTTTTTATACACCAATGCACAAATTAGGACTCACAAAAATTATATTTATTTACATATTTTAACATAAGCAAAAAAAAAAAAAAAAACTCTCAAAATGAGATGATAATACACATGGTTTGTGTGGCTTTGTTTGGTTCAAATATCTAATATACATGTATTAAAAAGCCTTAAACTAAAGGAGCCCATGAGTCTTATTAAATTGTTTGGATTTGTTTCAATTTTCAACCAATTAAAATTGAAAGACATGTTCTACAGTTTCCTTTACACAGAA
>JAPKLY010001895.1:0-32757 GCA_026898435.1 Prunella vulgaris | reverse complement strand
GTGTTAGACTTTCTATAACCTCTTAATGTCTATTTTCAACTTATGCATGTTTGTTTCTAGTTGCCTTTGTCATTGTATCTGTTGAGAATAATGAGAACTGGATTTGGTTTCTTCAAATGATTCGTGATACGTTGATACACCCCAAACAGGTTTTGTACTTTTCTGATAGGCACCTGGGTATTTTGAATGCATTCAATCAGGTTTATGATGAACCAGTTCATTTTTTCTGTCTGTATCACTTGCTAACTAACCTAAAAGGTCGTTTTTCTTTGGGTTGGACTAACCAAAACTGAGAGAACCTTGGCCAATTGTTCCGTGAGTACGCATATGATGAGGATATAGATACATTTGAGGAGAAACTTGAGGAATTCAAAAAAACTGATGGCCGATTAGCTGAGGAATGGATTGAACAACTACCATATGAGAAATGGGTTGTTGCCTATGCACCCCACATTTGTAGGTATGGTGAAATGACATCGAATGCCGCCGAGTCTTTCAATGCATGGATATTAGATGCAACAGCTTTACCAGTTGCATATATGCTTGAAGAGATACGCTCCAAAATCAGTAACTGGTTTGTAAGACATCGTGCATTATATAGTACATGGACTGGTGCCCTAGTTAGGATCAAGCAAGACTTGTGGAACAAGTATATAGAGTGTGGTAGCACATGGAATGTTGTCATATGCCCCAGTGGTGTGTTCAAAGTTGACTCTAAACCATCAGTTGTGGTTGACCTCAATGCTAGAAGATGCTCATGCTCCCAGTGGCAGCTGAGAGGCTTTCCATGTGTTCATGGTGTTGCCATTATTCGTGTAACATCAGAGTCCATCTTCCCACACATCGAGGAATGCTTCTACACCACCAACTTCCAGAAGTGCTATTCTTCCGATCTTCACCCCATCCCTCAAACTGAAAAAAGCAATTTCAAACAGCAACACTCCCAGCCCAAGATCCTGCCCCCCTGCCTTGGAAAGAGGCAAGATCGTCCCAAAAAATCGAGGAATGCATCTTATGGTGAGTTCCGCAACAAGAAAAAATCTATCTGTCAAAGATGTGGGAAGTTTGGTCGCCACGATAAACTGACATGTGGTCAGATTCTCGATGCCCACAACACATCTCCACAAGGTTAGAATAATGGTCAAATCTGATTCTTTAAAACTACTATGACATTTTCCAACCAACTTCCTGACCTTTTCATTATTTTTGTGCAGCATACCATCCAATTACTAATAATCCTCATTTGGAAGTGGTGTTCGATGAAAATTTAATCATAGATACCAGAGATGACATTGATCCACATCATGATTGGTTTTAATGCTAGCTGCCCTCTTTTTTTGAAGACAGTTTGAATACATCGATTAGCCTTCTGTGAAAGCCTTATTAATTACAAACCTTTATTTTGTAACAAGAGTGTTTTCATGTTGGGTTGATTGTTTGTAATACATCTCCTCCTTTTGCAAACAAAGTTATTATGTGGAATGGTCCATGTATTCACTTTTGGGAATATGTATGTATTACTCTTTGAGGTTTTCAAAGTTTTTTTGTTGCTTCCATCCAAACATCAGTAATGTAAACATCATCTATATACGTTGACATTTCAGAGTTTAAAAGTCCCCCTGTTGTTGACATGTTCTGTGTTCTATATAATTATCTCATAAAATATGTGTATACAAAAAAGTTTTTTGTCTCATAAAATATGTGTATACTAATGTGTAAGATTGAACTTCAGGACAGGTATAATTGAACTAACTATCACATAAGGAAGCCCTTTTTAATTCAACATATAAAATATGTTGGTCAAATTATATCATTTGACTATTAATACATAATACCCTATTTAAGAGATAGGACTAATGGATGCATAATCTCCAAAATACCCCTCTGGACATCTTACTTAAATAACAAGTCCTACTTTTTCTCCCCATCTTTCAACATCATCCCACAAACTCTAGGGCAGAGAAAGGGTTTCAATGAACAGTACGCAACAACACTCCTCACCAACATCTGATCCATTCACACACTCTACATCTCGCTCTCTAAACTCAATCGATGAACCTTGGCACCAGCCAGTTAAGCTCTGCCCTATCCATAACCTTAGAGTTGCCCTATACACATCATACACCGAAGACAATCCAGGAAGGAGGTTCATCAAATGCCCTATGTGGGAGGTGAGTTTTTGAAAAACTGATGGTTTCTCTTTTGTTTCCCCATCCTCATGACCCTGATCTACTACAATGGTAGTTATTTATTTTTTTTCTAATTGAATTATTTCCATTTTAACATTAAGCACGGCAAATGCAAATTTTTTGAGTGGGTGGAAGATGAAATCCCTTGGCCATACAAGAGCTATGCGACTCGTATGGTAAGGAAGAAGAACAATGCTGAATATTTGTTGAGGCAAAGCAGGGAGAACCAAGGGATCTTGTTACAATAGGTGGAAGCTTTGAGTGAAAGGGTTCGGGCGCTTGAAAACCTCATCGACCATCAAGACCAAACGAAATCTGAAACTGCATCCACACCAAGTTGGTGTCGGATTGGGCTTCATACCCAGAATGTGTTTAGTAGGAAATTAGGTTTTCTTGCTATTATCATTGGTATTTGGTATGCAATGTCTAAGTAAAGTCGCATCATGGTACTCTAATCGTATTTTGTAATAAGTAGTATATTCTTATCTTTTTGTGTCTATGTATTCTGGTTGCTGTGTTGGGCCCTTTTTCAATGAACATTTTCACCCCTGGTCCTTGCTCAAACACCGTATGTGCTAAGTTTAAAAATTATAACAATAAACTTCAATTCCAAAAAGTACAAGTTCTATAAACATTTGTAATAGGTGTGTAAGGTCTATAAACATTACATGATGTATCCCCCCATTTACAAGTTCTATAAACATTGTAATAGGTTTTATAAATACATGCTGTATTCCCCCATTTACCTCAAATCTCTATAACACTTTCAGCTGAAAAGTATAATTCTACTAAAAAGTGAACCAGATACTAAACTGCAATAGAATATTGATATTAGAACACATGTACATGTAGTATGGAAAGCTGAATCCATAAGAACTAATGCCCAACTCCCAAGCAGTATTAGAACTAATGAACACATGTACATGTACATGTAGTATTGGAGACTGCGCGAGACAATCCATAAGAACTAATGAAGCCAGAAAACAGGGGACATACATACCCCCACTATTCACATTCATACATAATTCCACAAATACAATGTTCATATGAGTTAAACATTAACATAAATGACACCATGAACTATAAAAAAAAGAGTACCAGTGGGGCCATAGAACCTTCTACAAATGATTGAATATTGTTAACCCATACATGGTACATATCAAAATGAAAAGGATTCTTCTACCATATGTAATACTACTAAGTAAGTTACTTCCACTCATCCTGCACATACTCCACGGAAACTTCAGGACAGGAGTCAATACATACATATCTACCAAAATGGATAATACCACACACCCCATATATATTAGACACAAAAGGGAAAGTTTTTTAACAAAAGATGATCCCACTAATCAAAAGTTCATACCAACAACATCAGGGGGCCGGAGGGGTGTGTATACATCTTCTAGATTCAGGAAAGTGCTTCAATATAAGGGAATGCGCTTGATGAAACATTAACAATCGGTTGGCAGGGCATGGGGAGGAACCTGAGAGCTTTCAAGTCCAGCACCAAAATGTACCCAAAGGGTTAATCCGGATTACAATTTTATCCTTGTTGGGCTCCATAATGAACAGGGGCTGAAAGCTGATGACCCTAAACACGTTCCTAATAGGGAAATCAAGCTCCACGGTGTGCTTAATCCATGATCTATCATCAGAATAAACCTCCAAAATCCACAGGTCAAGAAATTCATCTTGTACATAGAATGAAGGAAAAACAACAAGTTTTTCATCATTTAGAGCACAAAATGAATGGTGCCTATAATCACGATTAACTTCGGATGGAAGATTGATTAAACGATAAGACTCATCAGCAAGATTAAAAGCCACAATATGCTCAGTATACAGCATCCAATGCACACATGAGTTCGCATGAACACCAGGAGTTGTAACTAAACGATTATAGGGGAACTCACCACAATTTTTCCACTGATTAGTTCGCCTTGTATACACCCTCAACTCGGTTAGCCAGTCCATATGGTGAAACAGGGCCAACCTGACTACTTGGTAGTCTTCTTCACTACTACTCCATCCAACTCCGTACAACACACTTGCAGATTTTGACCGAGACAGGAAGCCGATTTCTTCCTCTGGAACAGGGTATCTTTCATTCGTTGTTGGGTTAATCAAATACGTTTCATCGTCCTTATCAACGACAAGGGCGAGGCTACGATAGTTTGCCACATATTTGAAATCTCTCAAACCCTGGTAAATTACCCTGCGATTGAGTCTTTGACCGCCATTGTGCAACAAATACTGAAGCGAAATAAAGTTGTGCTCTGGTTGAAGTAGTGTGCAAACTCTATTTTGGAGAGACATTTACCTGAAATGCCTTTTGATAAACTGCGTCTCCTTGATCTTTTCGTACCAAGGCTTTGACAAAAGCTTGCACCTCGTGATGGCCTTCGTTGGCATCTTTTCAAAAATCTCTTCTACCAGTTCATCTGGAAGTTGGGGGAGAAACGCCATTATTGTGTTTGCAATCGCCCTGGTTTGGAGAAATAGAGAGAAAGAGAGATGGGTTCTTGGTTGGTGAAAAGTGATTTCACGTTAGACAGCTTAAGAAGAGGATGAACAGAGTCGACGTTTGGGTATGAGTACGTACTTTTCCCGGGCTATTATAATTCAGACTTTCAATGTTAATAATTTTTAAATTTTATTTGCACGTCTGAACATTAATTGGTTAAAAAAATTTAAAAATAATCTGGGGCCATTGGTTAATGTGTCCGTGAGTGTGGTATTTAGTTTCGCACTGGAATTGGGTAAGTTCAAGATAGACATATAATTTGTAGGAGAAGTTAAATAAATTTTAAAAAATAAATAAATATATTGGGCTTTTTTATTTGAATTGGACCGTGTTACAAGCGTTTGTAATAATCTCAATGTAATAAATTTGTAATAAAATAGCCAAATTTGTAATAATCAAATTTTTTTTTATTTACGGAATTGCAACAATAATATATTGTTAAAAACCAACGGAGTACGAAAATGATACTCGGTTTGTATCTTCAAACTCAGATTGCGTGAAAACTCACAAAACTTATGTAGATCCAAGGTTAACATGAGAATAATTTTAAATATGACTTTGCATTTGGTTGTTTTTTTAGGCTGTATATATGAATTAATCATACAGGAGAATGACATATAATAATTGCGAAAAACATTTAGCTATTCATTTCCCTGTGGTATGCAAACATGTATTGTCCAAAGCACACACGAGAGATATCCTAAATAAGTAATTAGCTGTCAATCAAATTAATCGTTAGTAAATTAATTGTACAAACATCACTGGTAGATGATTTGCATTGTAGGGTCTGTTGACTGATGGACCCGCTATGAATCTGCTCAATATAATTTTTCTGATGAGTTCAATTAACTTAACAATTTGTGTAGTAAAACATTAGTTGATTTTGTGGGTAAAAGTTCACGATTCGTAATTATACTCATCAGCCAATCCTTAATGATTGAATCTAAGTTACATAGGATTTATCAATCTGTTAGTACCTTGGTTTAGATTTTGATGTGTGCAAAACAATGTGTTTATTTGTTGAATTAATCTAACATTTGTATCAAGGAAATTGGTGTTTGAAACATATAGTTGTAAGTGAAGTCTACAGCTGTATATTTGATCACTATACAGTCAAGATAAGATCCTACAGCTGTAAGGTTTCTCTACAACCAATTTTTTATTTTGACAGGACTCTACAGCTGCAAAGAACCGTTTGAAGATGAAGTACAAGTCTAAAAGTAATTGAAGATTATTGAAGACCCTTAAGGACTATTAGTGTAGCTCTCAAGCACTCACTAAACTGTACTTAAGTTGAAGTTTTTCCTTTATTCTGGAGGATAATGAAGATTAGTTACAAGGAGGCCAGAATTCTGAAGGAAAGGACATAGTACAATCAGTACTATCCTGTGTGAAGGATGAGGACCACCTCACACATGCCTATAGAGAGAGAGGAGACTTATCTGAATTTCAAATTTGAAATTCCCAATGGATAAGTCACACCACTCAATCTATAAATAGGAGAAGTCCTCATAGGAAGCAATAACAACAACCCTGAGCATACAAGCATTCAACCTAAGCAAGTCTACAGCAAGCATATTCTGAGAGAGCTTATTCTGTCTTTATTCTTTGTGATTCATAAGATAGTTGGTTAGGACTTTTTTAGTAAGAATCACACCTTTTGTTGTTGTTCCCTCACCTGATTTTATTTCTACTTAGTATAGATATCTCTTTGTGAGGTTTGTAAAACTCTTTGTGAGTTGGTATTCTGAGTGAATAAGGTAGTTTATCTCTTTTTAGAATAGGAATCTGAGTGAACCTAGTTCTAAGGGGGAACTACTTGTATTGATCTTTGTGATCACTTCTTAGTGAATTTGGCACCTGATTGGTGTAACAGTGGATGTAGGTTGTCTTTTATAAACACTGAACCACTATAAAACCTGGTCTATTTACATTCTGCTCTTTAAATTCTTGTATTGCATATTTAATTTACTTGTTACATTCATCATTGTTTTGAAATCTTAAGTGCATAAAACCCACCCTTGTGTTTTTCACAAAAACTGACTCTACAGCTGTAGACTTTCATAAGTCACTCAACTGTTAAGTCTAGTTTATATTGTTTTTCATAAATACTCACTTTATTCCGCTGCACATTAGAGTATTCTCAATACAATTTTAATTGTGAGAATTCCTCTGATACTTTTGTCTACAAGTGCTTGTTTATTTTGCAAAATTTTGAACTCTGCAGCTGCAGACTTGTTAGTCTACAGCTGTAACCTTTGTGGTCCTGTTTCTAAAACTCTTGTTGACTTGTTCTTTTAAACCTCAAAAAGTTTACTGTAAGGTTCCAGAATCCATCCTTTTTGAAAAGTTTGAAAATCTATTTTTGGACTCAAGGTCTATTCACCCCCCCTCTAGACCTTGACCACTTTAAGGGACCAACAAGTGGTATCAGAGCAGTTGGCTTACCACTGCTTTGATCAGTACCTAGCTAGATCCTTTTTGGTTTTTGAAAAACACACCTGCATACTTGCATGGCTCCCAAGATGGTGAAATCCAAGGTTCCAATGTTCTCTGCTGAGGACTATGATGAATGGAAAATTAGAATGCAAGCACATTTATTTGCAAGCAATGATGAGATGTGGTCTATCATAGAGGATGGCCCTATACCTATTGTGAAGGTCAACACTGCAGCTGATCTGTCAGCTGGACTAGCTCAGATTATCCTCAAACCCAGAAGGGAATGGACTGAGGATGACAAGAGAAGGTCCAATCTTGACAATGTTGCAAAGAACACTATTTATCATTCACTTGATAAAATTATGTTTAGCAAGATCAAAAACTGCAAAACTACAAAAGATATATGGGAAAAGTTGGAAATGATTTGTGAAGGAACTGAACAAATCAAGGAAAACAAACTCATGATAGCAGTTCAAAAGTTTGAGAACTTCAAGATGAAATCTGGTGAAACTCTTGAAAAGTTTGAGTCAAGATTCATTGAGATCCTCAATGAGCTAGACTCACTTGGCAAAGAGTACTCACAAAGAGAAATGAACATGAAAGTTCTCAGAGGCTTACCTTCTGAATGGGACATGAAGGTCATTGCTATGAGAGAATCAAAGGATTTATCTAAGATATCCACCTTTGAACTCTTTTCAGACCTCAAAGCTTATGAATTTGACATAAGCAGAAGAAAAGAACCTGACAGCAGTAAGGTTACAACTCTAGTTGCTGACAACCCTACAGCTACAAGTTCTGATGATGAAGACTTGGCTCTTTTCATAAAGCAGCTCAAGAAGTTTGGCAAATGGACCAAGAAGAAGCAGTTCACACCAAAGGAAGATGGTAAGGTGAAATCTACAGCACCTAACTCAACTTATTTGTGCTATAACTGCAGAAAACCAGGACACTACATCAAAGATTGTCCTTATCCCAAAGCTGAGAAATACACTGATGAAGAAAAGAAACTCAGGAAAGATAGAAAGAAAAAGTTTGACAAGGAGAGAATTAGAGCACTACTTTCTGAGTTTGATAAAAACCAGGAAGACTGTCCCTCTTCTTCTCAAAAGTCAACTGCAGATTTAGAAGACTCTGACTCTACAGACTCAAATGAAGAAGCCCTGATCTGTCTTATGGCTAAAGATGAAGAGGTATGCTCATCATCATCAAGTTATATTACAGAAAAGGATTCTTCCAGTTACATTCTAAGTGCAATCCAAAGACTCCAAGAGCAAAATGAAGATCTTAGAAGAGATAATCACATTGGAAGAGAACATGTGAAAGCTTTGTTAGCTGGAGTGGAAGATGCTGAGAAACAACTGCAGATTTTACAAGAACTGAAGGAAGGTTACAGTTGTCTAAAAGAGGACAATGAAGAACTTTCAATGAAGCAAGTTGTAGAGCTGCAGATTGTGCTGAATTGAAGGAAACAATTAAAAGTCAAGAACTGATGACAGCTGAACTTGAAGAACACAATGCCTATTATCAAAAGAAGTTAGATTGTTTTGGAAAATCATCCAAACAATTGAAGAAGATGTTTTCTGAACAAAGGCACTCAAAGGATTTGACTGGAATAGGATATAATCCTTGTGTCTGGATGAAATATCTACAAAAGTCAATTCCAAGGCCTGAGAGAAAGTTCATCAAAGAAACAACCCCTGAAGAAACTTTAGACTCAACTCTACGGCCAGAAGATTTGAAATTATTGAATTCATTCAAAGAATTGTCACCAAGAAGACAATAAAAGATCAAGGAGATCATGGATGACTCTGAAGAAGATGTCTCAAACATGTTTCAAAACATGACTTTGAAACAAACTGCAGAATCAAACCTACAGTCAAAAGAAGAAGTCTATCATAGATTGGATATGGAAAGAAGACTTAACTTTGATAGATTCTGGAATGGTAATATGTCAAATATGTCTCCCTCTTCAAGCACTCAAAGAGGAGGATCAAGCAAGAACTGTAGAATTAACAACTCTACAGCTCCTAAAAAGGCTTGGATTGCAAAGAGTAACACTGGAGGATATCCAAAGCATTGGATTCCTAAATAACTCACTTTATTTTGCAGGGACATGTTACAACCACCAAAAGAGAGATTTGGTATATAGACAGTGGTTGTGCAAGACATATGACTGGAGATAGAAGTTTACTACAAGATGTGAAAGATCATAAAGGTCCTAAAGTTGTTTTCGGAGATAATGCCAGTGGAACAACTAAAGGGTTAGGATGTCTACTGAAAGGAAATATTCAGATCAATGATGTGTATTTGGTAGAAGACTTGAAGCATAACTTGCTTAGTGTGAGTCAATTTTGTGAGAAAGGCTACACTGTAGACTTTACACAAGATACTTGCATAGTCAAAGATGTTGAATCCCAAACCACTAAACTGACAGGAACTAGAAAAGGGAATGTTTACATTGTGGAGTGGAACTCTGCAGCTGAAACAACCTGCTTTCTAGCTAATAGTTCCAATGAAGTTAGTTGGCTATGGCACAAAAGGATGAATCACATAAACTTCAAAACCATGAATGAACTTGTGAATAACAAACTTGTAAGAGGTTTGCCAAACACTAAGTTCAGGAAGGAACATTTATGTGATGCTTATGTTAAAGGGAAACAAATCAAGAAGACTTTCAAGAGCAAAACTCACTCAAGCACTTCAATAACACTTGAATTACTGCATATGGATCTTTTTGGACCCATAGAACCAGTAAGTATAAGTGGGAAGAAATATACTTTGGTTATTGTAGATGATTACTCAAGATTTTCTTGGACTGTATTTCTAAGAAAGAAGAGTGAAACTCTACAGCGGTTACCAGAATTGTTAAGAAGGATTCAGAATGAAAAGAATTTGAAGATTGTGAAGATCAGATCAGATAGAGGAACAGAATTTACAAATCAAGTAATTGAAGAGTATTGTTCATTATATGGCATAATGCATGAATACTCTGCAGTTAGAACCCCACAGCAAAATGGAGTTGCTGAAAGAAAGAATAGAACACTCAAGGAAGCTGCAAGAACAATGATTGTTCAAGCAAAGTTGCCTAAGAAATTTTGGGCAGAAGCTACAAGCACTGCATGCTATACCCAGAATAGATGCTTGATTGTTAAGGATCATAAGAAGACTCCATATGAGTTATGGAAAGGAAGGACCCCTAATATCTCTTATCTACACATTTTTGGATGCAAATGCTTCATACTGAATAATGGGAAAGAATATCTTAAGACTTTTGATTCAAAGTCAGATGAAGGTATCTTTCTAGGCTATTCTAATGTTAGCAAAGCATTTATAGTGTATAACAAGAGATTGATGATTGTGGAAGAGTCACATCATGTTGTTTTTAATGAACAACACAACTCCCCTGAAGAAATTATTGAAGACTCTAAGGAGGACAACTCTACAGTTACAAGTCAACAGCACTATGTTGAGATCAAAACTCCTGTAGATTTGACCAACAAAGGCTTTGGCACTATAATTGTTGAGTTACCACCTTTAGAGAATGTAGAAGACATAGTCCATGAGAATGTTCAAACAGAAGTAGAGACACCAACAAAACGACTTGATGAGTCTGCAGTAGGTGAATCTACAGCTGTAGCGAACAATGATCAAGGATTAGAACCTGTGTCAGATTTGATTTGGTTGAAAGATCACCCCCCTGAACATGTAATTGGAAACCCATCAGATGCTGTGAAAACCAGAAAACAAATCCATGAGGCAATGTTTGCTACATTTCTTTCATCTTCAGAACCTACTGATATTCATGAAGCACTGCAAGATGTCAATTGGATTATTGCGATGCAAGTAGAATTGAATGGCATTGAGAGAAATCCAGTATGGGAACTTCTTCCAAGACCTAGGAATCACAAAGTGATTGGAACTAGGTGGGTATTCAAGAACAAACTTGATGAAGATGGAATTGTAACCAGAAATAAAGCAAGGCTAGTTTCTCAAGGCTATTGTCAATCTGAAGGCATAGATTTTGATGAATCATTTGCCCCAGTTGCAAGATTAGAAGCTATAAGATAATTTCTAGCCTATGCTGCACATATGAACTTTACAGTCTATCAAATGGATGTAAAGAGTGCATTTCTCAATGGTTTACTTTCTGAAGAAGTGTATGTTGAACAACCACCAGGATTTGAGGAATCTACAGCTGAAGATAAGGTTTATAAGCTTAGAAAAGCCCTTTATGGACTCAAACAAGCACCAAGAGCATGGTATGATACCCTTTGTGATCATCTGATCAAAAATGGATTCAAAAAGGGAATGGTTGATAAAACCTTATTCAGATTACAACATGGGAATGATATTTTGCTTGTCCAAATCTATGTTGATGACATAATCTTTGGCTCAACCAATGAAGAATTATGCAGAAAATTCTCTAAGCTCATGACAGAGAAATTTGAAATGAGCACGATGGGAAATCTGAATTTCTTTTTGGGATTACAAGTTAAGCAAATGAGAGATGGAATTTTCATCAATCAAGCTAAATATACTCAAGAGCTTATAAAGAGATTTGGAATGGATAGTTCCAGGCCTACCAATATACCTATGACACCTTCTGTGAATCTTGACAAAGATGAGAATGGCAAAAGTGTCGATGTAACCAAATATAGGAGACTAATTGTATCATTGCTATACCTTACAGCTAGCAGACTTGATATCATGTTTACAGTAGGTGTGTGTGCAAGATTCCAAGTGAATCCTAAGGAATCACACTTAAATGTTGTAAAGAAGATCATCAAGTATGTCAAATCCACACAAAATCTAGGATTATGGTATCCTAAAGAAGGAGGAATTGAACTCATTGGGTACACTGACTCAGATTTTGCAGGCTGCAAGATTGATAGGAAGAGTACTAGTGGGATTTGTCAATTCCTAGGTGAAAGGTTGGTGGCATGGCACAGTAAAAAGTAAAATTCAATTGCTCTTTCTACAGCTGAGGCAGAATACATTGCTGTTGGAAGTTGTTATGCTAAAATCTTATGGATGCAATATCAATTACAAGACTATGGGATTGATTCAAGAGAAACAACTATATTTTGTGATAATACAAGTTCTATTGCTATTACACAGAATCCAGTTTTACACTCTAGATCAAAACACATAGATGTAAGGCATCATTTCATAAGAGATCATGTTGAATGAAAGGATGTGAAATTGACAAAGATTCATACGGATTTGAATCTTGCTGATATTTTCACTAAACCCTTGTGTGAATCAAGATTTTCAATCTTGAGAGGTAATTTGGGAATGTTAGAATTGTAAAAAGACTCTGTGAAAATCACTAAATTGCAAAGACAAGTCTAGAAAATTGAAAACTCAGTAGAAAGGAAAATTGTAGCTGCAAAGTCACTCAACTGTAGAATTGAACTCTACAGCTGTAGACTTAGTTCAGAACTGCAAATTCCTTATCAACTGTATAGTTTCAAATTCGAAAAATGTCAACTGCAAACTTAGAGAACTTACAGTACTTTGTACAATTCTGATATTTAAATGGAGCACTACAAAATTCAGAAACTTTTGTACTAAGATACAGAAATTTTGGATTTATTCAAACATTTTAATTAATAAAATGTTTGAGCACGTGTAACATTTTAAATGAAATTAAATTCTATGTGAGTTAGATTTTTGGACAGATTTAATTATAAATTTGGTTCAGAATTCAAAAACTCATAAATTTTATGTCAAAGACCGTTATACCCCTGTTCTTAATGACTGTTTAAGGAAAGGTATTTAAAGGATAGTTCATCCTTTTATGTCCTACTTTAACACTTCGAATCCCCTGAAACCTTAAACACTCCCTATCCCTTACTCAAAGAAACCAAGAAACATGGTGATGAAAGTGATATTCGGTGCTTTATTCGATTTTGATGAAATATTGAAGAAGCATCCCACAGATGCTATGGAGGACGTGGTCAAGTACATTGTTAATCAAGGCGTTCATCACTGCCTTACTCACAACCCCGGTTCTTATGATGATAAGATAGTCCATGAGTTCTACCAAAATGCTGAAGCAGATGTTGAAAGGAAGACTTTATCAGTAAAACTGCAAGGAAGAAGTGTGAATATTACAGCTGGTGATATTTTTAATGCTTTACACTTGAGGACTGGAAGTGATGCTCATGACAACCTCAACTTTGCAGAAGAAGATGAGAAGTACTGGAGGAGATTCACTGCAAAGAAGCCGTTTCCAAAGAACTGGAAGAGAACATTCAAGAAAACAGACCTAACAATTGAGTATATCTATCTTTATGAAGCTATTGATAAATGCTTATTATGTAGAACTGGTGCTCATGATACTGGTACCATTCTTATGTGGGATTTAATGATAGCATTTGTTAAGGAAGTCAAGATTGATATTGGAGAATTGATTCTGAGGAATATTAGTGTTGATGTGGTAAAAGATGGAAAGAACAAAGGTTTTGGTTTGTTCTTAAACTACATTCTTAAGGAAGTTGGATTTTCCTTATTCAATGGGCATGTAGGAAAGCCCATTATCACTCACAGAATTATTGGAAGAGCTAACTTCAAAAGAGGAGTTGTGGATGCTCCTATGGCCCCTGAATCTAAGAGGAGAAAGAAGAAGACTGAGAAAAAGGTTCTTACCATCATTTCATCACCAAAAGAACCAGAAAAGAAGAAGAAGAAGAGTGTAAGGAGAAAGCTCTTAGTGGATGAACCCACTGATTCAGAAGACGAAGTTGATAGAGAGAAAAGGCAGAAGAAACTTCATTCTAAGAAAGCCACAATTGTTGAAACTGATAAGTCTACAACTGTAGACTTGCCAATTGTACAGTCTGAAGTTCAAGAGGAACAGTTTGTAGATGCAACTGAACAGTTTACTGAAAAAATTGAAGCCCCTGAACCTGAAACTGAACAACTTCATGTTGTTCCAGTTGAGAGAGGTGAAGAATTTGAAGAGGAAAGGCAGAAATTTGAAGAATGGAAGCTAGTGAGAGAAGAACTTGATAAGTTGACAGCTGATGAGAGAAAGTTATTCCAGTGGATAGTTGAATGGACTAACTGCAGTGATGTCAATGAAATATTAAAGCCTAATTTCCTTGATGATTTTTTTGCTGGAAAGAGAAAGAAAGACAAAGGAAAAGGAAAACAGATCATCACTGAAGAACCTGCAAGGAAGAAAATCACCAAATCTGCAGCTGCAGCTTCGAAAGTTGTTCTTATGACTGAAGAAGATACAGAGGCACAATATGCTGTTGATTATGATGTGGTAAGCACAGAAAGTGATGAAGAGATACCACAAAAGATTGGAGAAGGAAGCACTCAAATAGTTGAAGTTGAAGGCTTGACAATCTTGGCTAAGAAAGCTATTCTGATGGAGTCTGCAGGAGCTAGTGCTGCAGATCCAGTGAATATTGAAGAAGAGAATCCTACAGAGGAAGATTCTGAAAAAGAGAAGGAGAAAATAAAGGATGATTCTCCTTGTAATGATCCTAAAGATAAACCAGATGATGAGGATGCCAATGATGATGCACCAATGGGTAGTGCTCAAGCTCAAAGTATAACAGAAGTTCAAGAAAAGACTGTGGAAACTGTTGATCAAGCAACTGAAAATGTTCAAGCTGATGAGAGAGTTGTGGATGAGACATCCAATGAGATTGATAAAGAATTATCACATCCTATCACAAGTATCTTTCATCAATCTCCACCTGCCTTGTACACATTGGAGGAAATTTACAGGCATGGAACTCCACCACTACAGAGTTTTTCAGCTCTTGAAAGAGAAAATGAGGTCAATATGGAAGATTACATCACTGAATTCTCTACAGAAGTTCCTATAACTCCTAGCAAGAGGAAGGCTTCTACTGAAGACTCTACAGCTGTAGAGTTGGTGCCTTCTAAAGCTCAGAAGTTTGCAAAAGGAAAAGAGTTGGTAATAAGAGAAGGTGATTCTGATGAAGAAGATAGTGATATAATCCCTCAGATGACACCCAAAGAAGTTGTATCACAACTGATGAACCTGAAGGAATCATTCAAGAGTATTGAAGCTGAAATTCTGAAGCAAGTGAAGCAAGTTCCTGATGCAATTATCTCTCAAAATGTGAGAAAAGGTATGGAAGACCTTGTAAAGAAGTTTGAGGAGAGAAGCTCAGATGAGAAGAAGGTTCTTGAGCAAAACTTTAAAGCTGTTGTGGACAGCTTAATGACTCAAAATGCAGAAATCAGAAGTGAAAGCAGTCAGAAATCAAGAGAAATCATCAATCTACAATCGGATATTAAGGTGATAAAGGATGATTCTCTTGATCTCAAGGTAGAAATGAAAAATATGAAGAATGAAATGTCCAAGATGACTACCGGATATGAATCTCTAAAATTGGACCTGATGAGCAGGCTTAACACCATTTTGTCACATATTGATGTTGGCAAAAAGGGGGAAAGCAAGATGGAAAAAGAGATTGAAGAAAGAGAAAAAGTTGCTGAAGATATCCTTGAAAATGTAAAGGATATTGGGAAATCATGGGCAAAAGAACTTGAAGCTGCTAAATCTAAGCCTTTGTCCATGAGATTGGGTGAACAATCTAAACAAAGTACTAAATAAAAGGAAAGCTCTAAAGGAGGCAGAATCCTAAATCTTCCAAAGTCTACAGTTAAGAAACCTACAGTTCCTGAGGTTACAGCTCCCTCAACTCAAAAACCTCATAACTTTTGGGAACTTACTGTGAAGGAATCAAGAGAGAGAAAGAAAGAAAGGGAAGAAAAGGAAAAAGAAGAGAAAGAAAAACATAGTCAGAGAAAATCAGAACAGTCTACAGCAGTTGTGACTGCACAACCTCTAAATGTTCAACCATTGAGCATGGTACCTATTGAAGATCCTGAAGAAAAGGTGAAGCGGATGAAGACTGAATTTGATTTAATTTGGGAAGAATACTTGAGCATTTGCAACAGGCACACTGTGATTAAAAGAATCAAGCTCAAGAAAGACAGATTTCAAAAGTTCAAAGACATGAAGGCAAATGGAACTTTGTATCAAGGAGATAATGCTCGGTTACTTGGTGGGAAGATCAAAAGCAACCCTATGCCTAAAAGACAGTTCAAATCAAAGAAGGAGGAAGAAATTTTTTATGCTTATGAACTTGAAATGCTGATGAAATACTATGAAGAAGATGCCAAGAACATGAAGCTGGTGGAACAAGGGATCTTGAAGCCTCAAGATGATACTGATGAAGAAGATGATGAAGATGATGCTGATCCCAAGCATAGGAGGAGATGAAGTCTACATTCTAGAATTAGACACTAAAACTGTTTAGTTTTTAGTCTAATTATCCTACTGTAAGCTGTATCTTGAACCTTTGTTTATTTTATGCAGCTTTGTGTCTTGTGCTTCATGCTTTTTGCTTTGTGCTCTCCTATGTTATCTTGTTGTATCTTATTATCCTGCTTTGTTGTTCTTGTTCTATTTTTAAAGACAATTTATTATTGTCTTTGTCTTGTTTTGTTGTTTGTTTTGTCTTGAACACACGACACAGAATTTATAGTGGTTCGGACAAAAGGTCCTACTCCACTCTCCATAAGCCAACTGAGCTTATGGGGCTCTCCACTAACTTCTCTCTTACTCACTCACTCACAAACTTTAAGATTACTACTCTCTTACAATCAGTCAATGCTTTTTAATGGCTATCGACTTCTAATAGCTTCTAGAAAGCTTTACAAAAGATTAATATGAAAGAACGGATTGAGTGCGAGTGAAGATTTTGACCGAGTTTCTGCAAGCTTTAAACGCGTGTGAATCGATACTTGAAATCTTCACTGGTACTCATATTTATAGGCTCAAATCAACTAGCCGTTGGGATAGACTAGGGATCTGAAATCCTATAATCTCGGTATCAATCAATCATAGAGATTGATTGAATCTCCTTCCTGATTCCCGGAGATCTTTGCAATCTTCAATCAATCAAGTTTGACCCCTTGATTAATTGATCTTCTATTCTGGGAATCTCCTCTTTGTCGCAAGTCAACCCTTAATGTGATTCCGTAGAATCTGGGTGGAGCACAAGACCTCAGCTGGTCTGTCTCCTCAGCTGGTGTATCGGTCTGTTGATACTGGGACCTCATCTGATGTGCAAGTCTGCTGGTGCACCTCTGCTGATAACTTTGACCTCAGCTGATGTGTTGGTCTGCTGATGTATCTCTGCTGATAACTTTGACCTCAACTGATGTGCAAGTCTGCTGGTGCACCTCAGCTGGTATCTTGAACTTTGCTCTGGAATAAGGTCCTTGGTCCTTGTCTTGTCTTCGACGTGCTCAGCTGATATTCTAATATCAGCTGATCTGACTCCTCTGATGTTCTGCTCCAGATAACCAGTGTCAGCTGCTCAAGTCTTCTGTCTTCTAGAATCGGTTAAGTCCTCAAGGCCTTAGCTAGTCTTCTTCTCTATGAAAGCTTCGGATCTTCTAGGCAACAAGGTTGATTCCCCCTTACTAAAACCTATCTAATCCTAACTAATCATCAGTCGACTAACATGTTCAGCTGGTCCTATTACAAGCTGATTGGTTTATCATATCATCAAAACATCTAACAAGAATATCCTAACAAAAGGTCACTTACATATTGGTTCAAAAAAATCACTATATTTACAAATTGGTTTAAAAAATTTGCATGGCAGTACGTTTTTTTTTTTTTGCACAGAAGCTTTTTTTTTTTTTTTGCACGGGACCAATATGTAATTTTTGTCAATTTCTTGAACCATTTTATGCTTTCCCAAAATATAAATACTTAGTGAAGAGACTCATTATTTATGCATTTATTGCACGAGAAAAAAAAAATCATAACATTTTGTCTATGTTCAGATTTAGATCTTAATATTTTTAATTTCTCAATTAAGATTCTTTAATTATCAAGAATAAATTTTTTTATAATTATTATATATGTATCATTTTTCAATATTTTAATTTAACTAATTTATTAAAACAAAATCTTGCGAAAAATTGAAAATGTAATTCTTTTTTTACTTTTTATTTTTACATAAAAATTATATATTCTGGAAAAAAAAACTACATTATCGTTAATTTGCAAATAATCAAAATAATTTTTTTAATCATTTCCTAAGAATAATATCAAAGTAGTATTAAGAATTACCATGATTCATACGGTGAAAAAAATTATGGTCTACTTCATCAACTTATATGTGCTCTATAATTAAACAAACAACTGAAATTGCCTCATTTTAGAAAACCAAAACCATTATCTATTTTTCATCTTTTAATCAAAAAAGCATATCACAATTTTCAAAAATCTGTTTAAATTAAAACAAAAAAAAAAGAAATTAAAAAAAAAAAACTTTAAAAACAAATCAGAACCTACACAAATAATGTATATTTAAATTCCCAATACCAATTAATAAGGTGAAAAAAAAAAGCTTTATTAAAGCAAATAGTGTATATTAAAGCCCATAAGGTTAAAGCACATAAGGTTAAAATTCACAAATAATATATATTAAAGCACATCAGGTTAAAGAGGCCATCCGAAAATAAAAAGCTTTATTTTTTGAGGCGCAATTGGATAGAAATTTTTACCATAAAAATTATTAAAATTAGACTTAAAAAATAATTATTCCCACACGTGCGGCTGATACCTCCGGTACACATACATACGGTACTAAATTTCCCCCCTCCCACCCCTCCCCAGCACCACCACACAAACTCCATACTTATAGTGCCCTCCCACTCCCCCCCCCCCCCCCCCACCCCCCCCCCATATAAATGCTAACAAATTATTTTAATTTTTTTTAATTATTATATTGATTACAAAATATATATTTAATATTATATTATACATAAATATTTATATATGGTAACACACATTTAATTTTATAGTAACACATAGTTACTCTAATAGTAACAAACATTTGTCTCCCAATTTATGTTACAATATGAGTAAATGTGTATTATTATAAGGACAAAATATATTTTTATAAGAATAAATATGTATTTCATAATTTATTTATTATCCATTTAAATATAGGTACATTGTTTCATGTAATACATATGTTATTATATGAAAAAAATAATTATTTATATAAAAATAAATAAATATTTATGAATAATTAATATTTGTTCTTATAGTAACACACATTTTGCTCTTGCATTATTTGAAAAATTATTTATTCTATAAAAATAAATGAATATATGTAAAATAACAACATTTTATAAGATAGTAACACACATTTGCTCTAATAGTAACACACATTTGTCTCCCTTTTTGTGTTACTATATGGACAAATGTGTATTACTATATGGACCAAAATATATTTTTATGAGAATAAATATGTGTTTCTTAATTTATTCGTCATCCCTTTAAATCTAGGTATATTGTTTCATGTAATAAATATGTTATTATATAAAAAAATATAATTATTTCTATAAAAGTAAATAAATATTTGTGAATAATTAATATTTTTTCTTATAGTAACACACATTTTGGTCTTGCATTATGTGAAAAATTATTTATTCTATAAAAATAAATAAATATATGTAAAATAACAATATTTTTATAAGATAGTAACACACAAGGATGAAAATATCGCTATCGCAAGTAATATCGCAACCTTAAATTTACGGAAATATCGATGGATATATCGATATCGCAAAAAAATAGAAAAATAACGAAAATTTTATTAAAATTTTGGAAATTTAATATGAAATTTTAGGGATTATTATAGCATGTTATTATGCATATGTTTCATTTAAAATAAAAAAAATTGACATGTTTAAAGCAAATAAATAGATAATGGACTATATAATCATTGTCTGACATTAATTAATTAATTATATAATGCATAATACAATAAAAGATAATTTGAATTACATGATACAATACATTTAGTACCAAAATGGTGACCTATGGGGTTCAAATATAGAAGATGGAATCCCATCTTTGTCCAAACAATATTGGTACCAACTCATTGCATTAGAATAATACTGCATATAGTTATGCACATGTCATTCATATGTTTCTCTATATCTTCCAACTGTTTCACCATAGATTGGATAGTGTGCACTAACCTAATGATTTTGTTGATATGAAAATGGATGCTGAAACACATTTTGAGTATTCCAACCAAATTGTGAACTCGAATGTGTGTCAGAAGCATATGAAAGAATATACAATCACTAAAAAAAAAATTTATCATTTGAAAATTGTATAAATATATAAAAAAAGAAAAAAATACGATTTTTTATGTAGTGCGATATTTTGCGATATATCCACGATACTTTGTAAAAAATACATTGTACCCCAATATCCATATCGCATACTCAAAATTTGCGATATATCCGCGATATATCTGCGATATTTCGCGATATTTTCATCCTTGGTAACACATATTTGCTCTAATAGTAACACACATTTGTCTCCCAATTTGTGTTACTATACGGGTAAATGTGTGTTACTATATGAGCAAAATATATTTCTATGATAATAAATATGTTTTTCTTAATTTATTCATCATCCCTTTAAAATCTAGGTATATTGTTTCATATAATACATACGTTATTATATTAAAAAAATAATTATTTCTATAAAAATGAATAAATATTTGTGAATAATCAATATTTATTCTTAAAGTAACACACATTTTGCTCTTGCATTATGTGAAAAATTATTTATTCTCAAAAAAAAAATATCTAAAATAACAACATTGTATAAAATAATAATACACATTTGTTCTAATAGTAACATATATTTGTTCTCCAATTTATGTTACTATATGGGTAAATGTGTGTTACTATATGAGTAAATGTTTATTACTACATTAACATAAATTGAAAGCAAGTTTTTAAATTTATTATATAATATTATTTAATTTATTTTTAAATTTATAATAATTAAATAATAATAATAAATCAAAATTACAACTATTTTGCATCAAATAGGAATTGGGCCTGGCCTACGTGTATGGTGGGGTGGAGTGGGGTAAGGGGAGGAGGGCGGGGTTTGAGGGAGAAATAATTTGAATACCTGGGCGTGTGCGGTGGTTGAGGGTGGAGCGCGTGAGCATATAATTATTTTTAGTCTATTTTTTGAAATTTCTACGATAGAAATTTCAATATAAGTTTTTGTCTTATTTTTTATATTGCACATTAGTAGAAGATGTATATCTTATTAGGGAAAATTATTTTTTTAGAACATTATCTTATAACTGTTTGCAAAAAGAGGACACTATCTTTGCGGACTTGCAATATAAGGATACTATCTTTGCGGGTTTGCAATTCTAGGACACCTTCTTTTAAATTTTACAAATTTAGGCCAATTGACGCTAATTTCGGGCCAAACCTACTGTTGTATAACCTAAATTCACGGATTTGTTTAGGAAGTTTGCCGCTGCTTTTACTGCTATTTCTACACCCTTTTTGTTGCTCAATTTGCATGATTTTTTTTTGGAGTATTTCAAATATGTTGTTATATATATTTTGGGCTAATGTATATTACGTGCATTCTATTACTTGTGAAAAAATTTACCTTTTTTTTGGTAGAGTTTTTAAAATAATTAATTGTATGTAAAAAAATAAATTAGAACAGAAACTGATTGACAACAATAATATAGTGTACAAAAGAAAAAAGAACTACAGAAAAGAAAAAAAAAAGAAAAAGATTTGTTATTAAATTTAAGAAAAGAGATATAAAAGTATAGTTGGTAAAAAATATATATTCTCTTGACTAAAAAAAGATAAATTTAAAACTCTTGATAAAATAGATTGTAAGTAGAATTGATTAAAAAGAGAAACTTCTACCATTTTTTAGTAATATTAACATAGGACCGTTCATCTAATTTAAATTTTATCAAGACATTCAAACTTTTGAGTAAAATACATGAATTAATAAGTGATAATGCAAATTTTACCTGGATATTATATAGCTATATCTATTTGCTCATATCATCAAGATTATTAACAATTGCCTGAAAAACATTTCACCTGGAAGCAACATTAGATTTGACCCGAAATTAGCGTCAATTTGCCTAAATTTACAAAATTTAAAAGAAAGTGTTCTAAAATTGCAAATCTACAAAGATAGTGCCCTAAAATTACAAGCCCGAAAAGATAATGCCCTCCTTTTGTAAACAGTTATAAGATACTGTCCTAAAAAAAATTCCTATCTTATTACCTTGGCACATAAAAATAGAGAATTCAAAAGGATGTTTTAATTAAAAGAGATCAAAATGATAGATATTTTTCCTTATTATATGAGAAAAATATTAAAAAAAAAAAAAAAAGAGGTCTACTAGGAATAAAATAATTGAAAAAAAATCAAATAATCAACCATTAAGAAATAGAAATTCTTTAAAAAGGGGATCCAAAAGAGATTCAATAATAAAACAAATTTGAATTTATCCAAATTAAAAAAGGCAAAATCTCACAATCTTTTATTAAAAAATAAATCTATATTCTTAAAAATGAATCATCCATAAACATAGAAATACTGTATTAATATTAAAGGAATAAAAGAAAAGAGAACCCACATCCCGGGTTAAGGAGAAGTTTGCAAAGGTTGGATGTGCCTTATTAAAAACCTCGCCGTAAACCATTCGTGTGAACAAATCGGACGCAGGAAAAAAGAGTGCAAACCATCCGAACCTTACTCCCAATAGAAAAAGCCCAGAAAACAAGGCCTATTTATAGAATCCGATGAAGAGTCTAACCAACTATCTGGAATATGCAGTAGCTAAGACGTTATCCACCCTATTTCAATTCTGTCAGCCATTCGAAAAGCAAAGTGAAAAGCTAGTAGAGCTACTGCAAGATACTTCGTCTGGGCAAAATCAAGACTTATATTCCATGAGAGAAAAATCATGGGGAGAAAGTTGAGTCGTGTATCGGTGACTGAGATTCATCCTCCTCCATTTGGTCCGCCCAACTCCTTTGTGCAACTGTTCGGTGTAAATTAGTCCTCACACAAGTGTACGTGTTCGCTATTAGCGTGGTAAGCTTGACCAAGTTTTAATATATATCGAACCCAAAGGAGACGGGGACTTGTAAGGAAAATTTGTTGTTTTAATTGGCTAGCTAACAAAGCAATTAAGGGGAAAGGTATCTATCGTCTACTAATGCGTCAAAGAAGTAAACTACCTATCACCTTGGGTTGCAAAGTGAGCAAATGTGAGAGATATGTGCTAGTGTACTATCCTATGTTTCATGAAGTGAAGTATCACTTTATCATGCAATGAGATTGTGTATAATCAATGGGCAAGCCACTCCAACATGCAAAAGGTTTCCCTAATAACATATCAAAGCCTCTAATTGTTCATCCAATTCACTAGAGATAATTCTCACTATCTTAGGAATTTTATCAAACACTTGATATGCATTGGCCTTAATACAAGAAAGTTTAGGAAAATAGCTCTACTTTCGCAAGAGACTAACTCCCTAATGTCCCTTATTATCATCTACACATGCAAGCATTCATACGATCCATCAATGTAGAGAATTGATCATACAACAACTCAAATCATTCAAAAGATCAACATATCACTACACTACTCCATAGGAATCATACACTAACACATAAAGGAATTAGCTCATGGCTAATTGAGTAAACATGAGAACAATTAAGCTAGGAACAATCATCATTAAGCAAGAAATGTAAAGAGATTTACCTATTACAATGAAAATTGGAAAGATATAATTTACCTCTAAAATGCTAACTAGCAATCCGACAATGGAAATTGAAATTCAATCGGTGAGAATGTAGCCTTAGACCAGACGAGAATGCAGGAATTAACGGATCAACGATCAAAGCGGTAGATCAAAAGTTATCTAAGAATTTGTGAGAAGAAATCTTAAGAAACCCACAAGTAACTACCCCTCTCTCTCTCTCATCTAAGAATCTAACTATGATTATGAACTAATGTGACTTGGATATCTGATCCTTGAGGTATTTATAGTGCCCAAAATGCTTGGTCCAAAATGCACTTCATTAAACGCGCGAAAAGACGAAACAACCCTCGAAATTAGGCCTGTTCGGAGCATCACACGAGTGTACACAGTCGCCGCACGAGTCCAGCTTGTGTGATCACTCATGTGACACAACCTCACACGAACCAGAGCCTCATCGCACGATCCACTTCGCAAAGCCGCACGGCCCTACCCTTGTGGTCGCACGACCTCGTTCGGTCGATCCTCGACTTCCTCGTTTTCTTCATATCTTGAGTTCTAGAGCTCCGATTGACTCGATTCTTTTTGTGTTGCGACCCTCTCTTCGAACTCTTCGACATGGTATATCATTTGCCTCCATTGGATCAACTCACAATTTCTGGACTTTTACGAACTTCCTCGTCTCTTGCCGATTTTTACTCGTTTTCACTACAAAACACATTTTCTTGCCACAAAATGGTTAATAGCACAATTTATACCAAATTAGGGTCAAATATGAATATAAGCACATCAAAACCATAGAGAAATGGATGCAAAAAGATGTAATTATGACCCTAATCACACCCCCAAACTAGATTGTTGCTTGTCCTCGAGCAACGAAGCGATAAGATAGGGGAATAATTGTATCAATGAAGCATCAAGCATAAGTCAAATGCAATGAAAATATATCAATCAATGTCAAGCAAATCTAGAATGCAATCTCATCTAATCAACTGTCAACAATGAATCAATGAGCAAGATATCAAATCAATGAGTCAAGATCCTCACAAGATAAGTGTTTAGCTCAACCCTCAAGTGTTTAGGCTCACTCAATCATCACACTTCATACACATACTACCATAAGCTTGGTTCAAGTCTACATTCTCCACCACTTGAAATGACAATTCAATCACACATCAATGAGGACTTTTAAAGGTTGTAGTGTTGGTTCTTTGGTAGGGAAGGAACATATGGGTAAAAGTGACTTAGTATGATTAGTAAAGCTTAGAAGAAATCAAAGTAGAGATCATTCACCTCTTCATGCAATTTGCACTTTCTCTTCATGCTCTTTCAAAATCACACTTCAAAGAATCAATCTTCCCTTTTTTCACAATTGTGAACTTACTCACAACACTAGAGTCAAACTTGACCATAATTTTTTAAATAGTCAACCTTTTTCAATTTCTTGCAAGCACTTGCCTTTGAACCTTCTTTCAAATCTATCCATGCATAGAACTTCTTTCCACCTTGGCCACCAATTTCTTCATCATAACACCAATCTTTCTTCCTTCTTTTCACTCTACTAATCATAAGGACAAGAGAGTTTCAAAAAGGAAGGAAAATGGCTTAAAGTGTGGTTAGCCAAAGGAAAGGATAATAGGCACAAGATGGGTAGCAAAGGATATCAATATCAATGGTAGGCTCATAGGGCAAAGTGACTCAATATAGATCAAAGAAAATGCCTCATATCATCTCATGTGAAATCATTATATAATGTAGCCTCAAATAAGACTAAAGCCAAGTTCTAGAGTATAATGCACATGTGTGGAACTCACATCAAAGAATATCATCCATTCAAAATTGAAATGGGCATCAAAAGCTCAAAACTCACGGGTATTGTAACGCCCTAGTTTTCCAAAATGCAATTTCGTCATTCTAGAAACCCTAGTCATCACTTAGTGACTGAAAATACATACTATTTTTTTTTCTTTTAAATATGAAACCCTTTTAATGACATTAAATAGATAGCGGAAGCATATGTTTTGTTAAAAGAATACATGTACAGCGGAAAGATAATTTTTTTGTTATGAAAGACGCGGTGGCCATTTTGATGATTTACTATGCTAGGATCTTTATAAAAAGTTTGGCACAAAATAGACTACAAAATAACTATCATTCATTATTATCCAGAGATTTTATAACTGTTCTTCACTTTGGCATATTTCTAAAGTCGTAATAAGAGTTATCATCCTTAACTCCTTTTCTTTTGATGCATGATAAAATACCAATACAGGAAACCGTATCACTCTTCCACTGGCACGAACTCCACCTCGTCATATCCTGAAAAAGATTTATAAATAGGGGATGAGATTTGAATTCTCAGTGTGGGCGACCTGTACGCTACTATACAGATTGGCAGTACGCAAACGTATCATTTTGTAAAAACATTTTTCATAGCCACGAAGGCTCATCATTCATCATATAGCCCTCAGGCTCTGTCCACAGTGGCGCCTAGCTACACAAGCCAGACCACTACATATCATTTGAGATATTTTTATTCATATAGCCCTCAGGCTCTGTCCACCGTGGCGCCTAGCTACACAAGCCAGACCACTACATATCATTTGAGATATAGCCCTGAGGCTCTGTCCACCGCGGCGCCTAGCTACACAAGCCAGACCACTACATATCATTTGAGATATAGCCCTGAGGCTCTGTCCACCGCGGCGCCTAGCTGCACAAGCCAGACCACTACATATCGTTTGAGATACTTTGCCCGTAGGCATTTGGGTAATAACCTTGTAATCGGACCCAAAGGTCAAAACATTTTCATTCAAATACACCAATAGTCCATATAATATTCAAGGTAATACAGTAAATGCCACCCACCTTAAACGCTTTCCTTTTGTAAAAACAATCACTATTCTTTTCACCCAGAAATCCTCGTCACCATTCTCGCACTTACACCTAGCACCATTCGTTGCATTTCAGTTATTGATGTCTTAGAAATTCTTTTAGAGTTTATACACGTTTGTCCGAAAGGGGACTTTTGAGCACTTAAAGTCTTATCCTCTTTATTCTTATCACTTAAGAAAATATATAGTCATAAATTCAAACAAGAGAATATAACATTTAAAAGTTAGCAAGAAAACATGATGCACTAGACATAGCAAGAAAACATGATGTTTTAAACATAGGAAGGAAATATAATATCCTAAACTTTGCAAGAAAATATAATATTCTAAACTTGAAGAGTATATAGCACATAACATCTTAAAGTAGAAGAACATGTAGTATTTTAATGTCCTAAACTTTAAATAAAAAGAACAAATAGCACGCAATTTACTAAGGTTTTAAACTTGCAATAATTAGTGTCCTAAACCTTTAAATGATAAACATATCATCATAAAATTAGAATAATGAGTTCAAAACCATGCAAACAAAGTTTCATACATAGCATTTTAGAACTCCAAATCACTATCACATCATGCTCATCAAATATGATCTATTTCAGCAAGAAACAATTTGAAAAGGAATACCTTTTATTTTTTATTCTTAAGTATTTTCTAAACACATTTTAATATAACAAAAAAATCACAACATTTGTATAATAGGATCATCATTAGGTGTACAACAACTTGTGGCAATTCATTTTGTGAGTGAAAATTTTAGGTTTTGGATCATGTTTAGAAAGAGGACAATGATTTTCTTAGGTTTCCATAGAAAATTCCAACATCACGACCTTAACAAAAAAAATAATTTTTGTAAATATTTAGGCTAGTTCAAAATTTTTGAAATTAAACATGGAGATCCCTAAGTTCACGTAGTATTTAATAGTTTATTTTACAAAAGTTGTGCTCGAGCCGATTTTTCTCAAAATTCAAAGAATTCCAAATTTGGGGACTTCTCAAGGCCAACAAGAAAATATAGTCCTTAATCTAAAATCAACACCAAACATCATGCCATTCACTTAAATCATGCATTCAAATAGCATTTATTAACACATAGCCTTCACTAAACATAGAATTTAGACTAGTTTTATCATGGAAAACATTTATATTTTTCTTTTACAAGAAGGTAACACATGAGCAACAACATTCAAGTAGGGCAGTTTGCATTTTGGACTACACTCATACAAACTTTGAACATTTTATAAAAATATCAAAACTCATCCAAAAACTGTGAAATTTTTACAGTAGCTACCTCATCAAGTCTAGTTCACAAATAAAATTTCTTTCATATAATTTGGTTTAGGAAAATATGAGTTTTAGGCTTGTTTTCAAAACATGGCAGATTGTTCCAGAAATTCCAGAAACTGTGCAACTTCCGAAATAATTTTGGTAAAAAATATTTAAACACCTCTAAAAATCAAGAAATAAATCATGCAGGTACTAAGCTTCATGTAGTATTTTACCATAATTTTTAAAATATTTTTCCATGAACTGATTACTCCCAGAAAATTCATAATTTCGAAATAAGGAGTATTTTGTCACACGTTCGTAGAAAATTCATAACTTATCAACGAAAACTCCAAAATTGCTCAAACTAGATTCAAATGAAATCTAACTTGATCTAGTTTCTAACCATATAAATAGTGTCCAAACATTTATAAAACATGAGTTCCGAATCCTGTAAGAAATCCGAGGTCAGTGTATAGAGTGTGTGGTTTGTGTGCATGCTTTCACTTACATTTTCTATTCCATAACTACCATGCCACCAACATTTTAACACCTTTGAAAACATCATCCAAGACTTCATTTAACATGCATTTAAACATTAAAAGTAACAAAGTCCTAAGGTTTCATGGTATCTAAAAAATATGGAAAAAAAAAACACACATAGCTTTCATACACATGCAAGAAAACCAAATGTTTTGAGTTGGGGTTTTACAACCTTTGGAGCCTTTTTCTTGTTAATAAAAGAAACTTTATTTGTCCCTTGACCCTTAAGCTTGTAGGAATGGAGCACCCCTTGGAGGAATACTTTGATTTTGAGCTAAAACAAGACAATAGAGTAAGTTAGGAAAAATAGAGAGGAAAACATGAACTTAAAGAGAGAAGGAGAGATGGAGAGCTTATTTTTTTTTTGCTTGGAGTTGGCTTCAAAACTTCAATACAACTTCATAGATGACTTTATACATGAGAATGAAAGCTTCTTATGGTTGTAAATGGGAGAAGAAAATTTCCTTCTCCCTTGAAATGATAATGGCCGAAAGTTGTAAGTGAAGGGGGAAAGAGATGATTTGCTTGTTTTCTTTCATTGGTTTTTTGTCAAATGAAGGAAGAGTATCAAGATAATGCATATATAGAGGTAAATTCTTGTCTTGGCTGAATTTGAGTGTGTAGGAGAGGGTAGGAGAAGTCAAGGGTAGGTATGAAAAGTTGGGGAGTAGGAAAAGAAAGCATGGTTCCTTAATTTAGGGGTATGGGCATTTTGACCCAATTTTCTTCAAACAATCAGATTGGTTTCGGTCATGGGGGTATTTAGGAGGGGAATTTGAGTTCTAACTGTATTTTGGGATGCGATATGGTTTTCGGTGTTGAAATCGGATATTATTCGGTTGCGTTTTGGGCTCCGAAAATTAATATTTTGATCGTTTTGGCACACAGAATTTTTATATCTTGTATTTATTAATCAAAACTTGTATTTAACTCATTTTACAAATTAAGTCTTGATTAGGAACTGTAATTACTCGCAGGATTGACGATTTTTTTAAATTTAGGGTTTTCGGTTCGACATTTGGCAACAAACGTCTAAATTTTTGTTTAATAATTCTTTTAAACTTAAAGCCCTTTAAAAGCCTATTTAGGACCTTATCTTACTCATTTCATCGATATATTTAAGTCCGATTCACAGTTACGGTGCTAGGAGTGCTTCCGGTTCTGGTTTTGGACCAACCGTTGAGTAGGAATCAACCTTTTAAAAACATAACGTCCTTAGAGAAATAAAAGATCAATAAGTTAAAATATGTATACATATAACATAACATTTAATATATATAATAGATAAATCCTAATTTGGTTCGGGGTATTACATCCTACCCTCCTTATCAGAAATTTCGTCCTCGAAATTTGACTCGTCCATCTTAGACATTCGGTACTTCACGTAGAATTCATCTCCTCAAGAAATTTAATAAATCCTTACTTCTCCAACTTTTCACCTTAAAGTATTGAATGCCTGTATTACCCCTATTAGTCAAATCTTAATTTCCTCATACACCACTAAAACTTATCCTCTCATCCACTATGTCCCTCTTTGCTAACGTCTTGACCGATAACCTCTATTTCTTTCCTCAAAACTTCCTAATCATTCCAAAATCTCTTTTCTCATAAAAACACTAGGATCCTCAATATATGTATTATACTTATTTCCTTAAATAAAATTCTTATCTCAAGGTGAGTAACAAAATAAAAGTTTGGCCTTATAATCCACCTATTGTCTCAAACCTTATGTGGTAATTCGATCCTTCGTCAGTCAATCTATCCCATAAGACACTACACCCATTTATCTCCTCATCTATTCTTATCTATCGCGTTGAATCTTAAAACACTTAGATATCTCCAAAAGAAGGTAACTGAGTTCCTATCTTATCTCCATACCTTTTATCATAGTGTACAATTCCCAATTTGTCTTCTATCCTAAGTAGGTGAGGGTTGTTTTGTTTTTACCATCCAAATCTACTTCATATTCGCTGAACTTGGAATTCACCCTCGAACTTCACCTAAGATTTCCTTCAACGAAAGACAGTTCCCTTTGTTCACTAAGCTAAGTACCTCATATCTCATGGAGAGCTCGTATAAACTCTTATATTCCCATCAAAACTTAATTACACCTAATCCACTAGGTCATCGTACTACATACCACAAAATATTCCTTGATTGTTAAGGCTTTGCACCCATGAACTTGTCTATGATTCTCTCGTCTTCTTATCCTCAAATAGGTCTAGAATATTCATCCTTCATGTTGCTCTTCATCCTTTTTATACCTTAACAAGCTTGCCAAACATTGATGAAATACCCAATTGATAAAATATTAAAGATTACTGGTAAGTCTGTCATCACAAGGACACTATTTGTAAGCTTACATCGCCCTTAAAGGAATTTGAATGTTGTCTCTAAGATGCTACTCCTTTCCTCCTTTAGTTGGGCTTAAAAGGATTCTTAAACTGGTCGAGCAAGTACCAAATACTTGGTAGTGGATACTTATTCGTGATGGTTTGTTGATCCTTCTTAGGGTAAATTCATAACTTAGTTTAAATAGATCTTTTCTTATGAGCAGAACTAGACACCTTCCCAGTGATGTATTAACCCAAATGAATTTCTTGTCCAACAACCTTCATTGCAGTACTAGCTTATTGGCAAGACTCTATCTATTAGTCCAAAGTAATCCTTGATCAATTCTTAGGAAAAGATTAGGGTTGTCTCTCGCGATCATTATTGGATTTAATGATATCTTTCCAAGATAACAACTAAATGTCCTTGATAAATTCTTTCCTATGTGATCCTTACACCTTCGATGATGGAGGGAACTCAGACATCCTATCCAGACTTAGAGCTCTATGAAAATCAAAATGTCGATCTTCAGATATCTTGGAAAAGGGTTTCCTGCTTAGTTAACACCTTGGCCTTAGTCAACTATCCAAGTCTTAGAGTCAAGTCAAGACCCTAAATCGACCATCCTCACTTCTATGTGGCCTCTTATTCTATCCAAATTCTTATTTCTTACTCTACACGTCACCTTCTGCTTTGATAATAAATCTATTCCCAAGACTATACCAAAATCATTTCGCTAAGAAGGTCAAGTTCGACTCCATTAAATTCATTCTTACTTCTATGCTAACCATGATCCTTACTGAACACATAGATATAGCACCTACATTCAAACTTTCTTCGGCTATACCTTCTGTCCCAAACATCCTCAAATTCTTAAACACAAGGAGTTGGAGGCTACTATTCTAAACAAACAACTAGGTGTCGAGTGGCAGAGAACAGAAAATAGGTTACTTATATAGGTGTGAAAACAAAATCAGAATCCAATCATTGTTACATCATAACATGTAAACCAATCATACAATAGGACTACAGTGGTGAGCTCCGTTGGTAGCTAGTCAACGGCTGACAACTGGATCGACTATAGTAGTTGGGATTTACACATACACCATCAAACAAGTGACTAGATAAAAGTAACAAGAATCCAATTAATGTGACAACATATTGTGTGGTACCAAACATAAAATAGGGCAACAATGGTGAGCTCTCGTTACTGCGCAGATAACGGCAGATGATTGGCTCGACTATAGTAGTTAGAAACCACACATATGCGATCAAACATACAACCAGATAAAAGTAACTGATAGAATACATAATACACAAGAGGTGCTTAATATTTATATTAAAATAGATTCGAAATAAAACCTCCTTTAAAAAAATATTATGTTAAAATAAGAAGACCCGAAGTACGACGAATACTTAAGATTCCATAGCTAAAGGTTTAGGTCTAAAAGCTAAAAGAAGAAAATATGTTAGTCGTATTATATAAGGGAAGGGGTATGGGGTTCGACGTCCTAGTGGGACATACATATTAAACTCAACCATTTGTAAAACATTTTTAAAACACTTTCAAAACAAGGGATCATACCTTGGGGTGTTCGGCCGTAGGAGAGGATACGTTTCCGTCGATCTATTAACATCTCATGAGAATATCTACACTAATTCTTGTTGAAAAATTATGTCTTCTTTTAAAACATTAAGCAAAATTGAAGAAAAAAAATATGTAAATTTTGGCCAAAAATTTTAACCGCGCTCTGATACCACCTGTAACGCCCTAGTTTTCCAAAATGCAATTTCGTCATTCTAGAAACCCTAGTCATCACTTAGTGACTGAAAATACATACTATTTTTTTTCTTTTAAATATGAAACACTTTTAATGACATTAAATAGATAGCGGAAGCATATGTTTTGTTAAAA
>JAPKLY010001894.1:11346-32761 GCA_026898435.1 Prunella vulgaris | reverse complement strand
GATTAATGATGGAAAAGATTTATGAAGAGAAATGTCTATGAATGTGATGAAAAATAAGAACTTTTTTTCAAATGTTTAATTGATAACATTTTCATCGTTCTATTCTATTTATGGTATTTTATTTCCAATTAATTTGTAATAATTTTCTATAAAAAAAATGTATTTACTATTCCAGTTCAAATACTATTTTCTTGATATTTCATGTGATTACACTTGACCCCTAAGATTGATGCGATTTAAACCTGACCTAGAACTAGTTGCCAGGATGGATCGTGACGCAGCTCGTAGAGAGCGCTATGAGATTGAGTATCGTGACTGTTATCAGAGGGGATGGGAGACTATGGAGGAGTTTGTGACTCGGATCGGTGAGGCACGTAGACGTGCACAGACTTTTGGTATGACTGATACTGAGTACGAGGCTGCCAGACACATGAGAGACAGGGTCTACCCGATTTATCGGGCGATTGCACGGAGGACATTTCACTATTTGACTATTTTTTATTGCACAGAGGGCCCCCAGATTCACCTCGAGACATACCAGCTAGAGTTACAGGATGCAGCAAGGAGGTATGATGACAGGGTACAGGAGATAGCAGACTTGGAGGCTGATGGGCATCGTTATAGCGTACGCGCGACTGGTTCGGCGATCCGCCTCCAGAAATTGGAGGAGCGCATCGCCGAGGAGCGTGTATCTCAGGAGATCTACATCACTCAGGCTCAGGAGGCTTTCCAGTGAGCTGAGGCCATCAGGGCACACCTCCAGATGGAGTACACTACTGATGTTGAGGGCACTAACCACTCTGTTGTGGCTGCTTCCCCCGAGTACACCCCGACCCTCTACCCGATTGATAGCCAGGTGTTACCCCAGTTCAGAGCTAGAGAGTTTCCCGATGAGGCCGGGCCGAGTGAGCCACCTCGTGATGACCTTGGGCGTGCTGCGAAGTGCCCACGTTGTGGTTTGTTCGATGAGGGCGGTGATGAGAGTTGAGACTCTGGCTAGATAGTAGAGTCTAGGAAAGACCTTTTTGTGTACCACTTTTGCACCGGTAGAAAGGCATAATAGGCCTCCCAGTTAATATGTAGATCTCGTACATTGATCTCACCTTTTGATTGTGTATGGCAGTAGACTATATCTTTAGCTTGCCTTGACTACTTTGCTTGTATT
This sequence comes from Prunella vulgaris, assembly GCA_026898435.1. Taxonomy (NCBI): domain Eukaryota; kingdom Viridiplantae; phylum Streptophyta; class Magnoliopsida; order Lamiales; family Lamiaceae; genus Prunella; species Prunella vulgaris. The sequence continues at coordinate 31,596 of JAPKLY010001894.1, read as the reverse complement.
CAAACTTTAACATCTAACTTGCATGACATGAATGGATGCTTATTGGTATGGAATAGATGCTTACTTTTGTTAAATCAAGTGTTTATATACTTGTTTACGTGTTTGTTATTTCTTGCCCAATTCTTTTTAGAACTAGAAAAAGAAAAGGGGAATTAACTAATCAAACTAAAAGAGTAAGGAAGATTTATTCTTTCTTGTAGGGCTATTATCATGGCCTCACCACCACGAGAAAGAGAATACGGAGAGCAACCTGATGACCAAGATGCAGGTGCTAACTTGGCAAGGGACTTATTCGCACAAATGCGAGAATTCATGCAGTAACAGCAGCCTGCACCTGTTCAAAACAACGTAGAACAAAACTTGAGGTCAAAACCAGTAGTGGAACAATTCAGACGTTTCCAACCACCCAGGTTTAATGGAAAGAAAGGACCAGCAGTAGTTGAAGAGTGGATTGTTGAGCTTGAAAGGATCTTTGAGCACATGGAGCTGACTGAGACGCAAAAAGTTTTGTGTGCGAGGTTCCTATTATTTGAAGACGCAGGGCAATGGTGGTTATCCCATGAAAGGACTCTGACAGTGGAAGCAAGACGTGCTCTTGGATGGGAGGAATTCAAGGAGATTATCCTCAACCGTTACTTCCCACAACCACCGAGAGATCAAAAGGAAATAGAATTTATGAATCTTCGATAAGGAACCAATACTGTCACAGAGTATGAGCGAAGGTTCAACTCACTCTCCAAATATGCTCCGCACCTAGTGAATACCGATGACTGAAAGGCGCTTAGATTTGATAGAGGACTACGTCCAGAAGTGGGAGGGATAGTGTCTGGGTTAAGGCTACCCCACTTTAGATATGTCTTTGAGTGAGCAAGAATTGTGTCGATGAGTTTAGGCTTGGAGAATGAACAACGACAGGTATCGAATCAGTTTAAAAGGAAGGGTGCACCACAATTTAGTTCAAAGGGGAGCACTATGGCTAGAAATGTTCGACCTTTTGTAGACATACCTCTAAGAATGACCCGGCCCTGTCCAACTTGTAATAAGAATCACCAAGGAGAGTTTCTCCTAGGGACACGTACGTGTTACCGGTGTCGAAAACCAGGTCACTTAGCCAATGGGTGTCTAGAAGTGATAGGTGCTCAGACAAGAAATGATCGAAACATTGTACCACGACCGTCAAGGGTGTTGAATCCTAGAGGAGCGAACCAAAAGTGGAAGGCAAAGTTGAATGCAATTCCCAATGTTGAGTACGCTGAGGAAGAGGGATACCAGGAAGGGGAGCAGCTGGAGGAAGGTGATGGAGCAAATGAAACTATGGCAGGTACAATACTTGACTCAAATATGCCAGCATATGTTTTGTTTGATACTGGAGCATCACATTCTTTCATATCTGACACCTTTAAGAAGAAGCTTAAGCTAGATTGCATTACGAATGTAAATCTAGAAGTTAGATTACCTTCAGGAGAAAATAATAGAATTAGAAGCTTAGTCAAGAACGCTAAGTTACATATAAGTGGCAATGACCTACCTGCTGATCTGCACGTGATCGGAATGAAGGGCTTTGATATCATCTTAGGAATGGATTGGTTGAGCAAACACAAAACTGTGATTCGATGCTTGGAACGGAAGGTAAGCCTTGAAACAGTAGATGGGCAACATCTTACTCTTAGCGGAATAAATAAACAAGGGTACGAACCTGTCATATCTGCTATGAAGGCAGTTAAGCTATTGAAGAAAGAAGGGTGTCAGGCATACTTGGTGAATAATGTAAAGGTAGAGAAAGAAAAGTTGACACCCTCAGATATATCAATAGTAAAGGACTACCCTGATGTTTTTTCAGAAGATATTTCTGAAATCCTACCAAATCGATCCATTGAATTCACTATCGACCTAATTCCTGGAGCTGCACCCGTATCGAAGGCTCCATATCGAATGTCACCAAAAGAACTACAGGAATTAAAGGTTCAGTTAGAGGAATTGTTGGACAAGAAGTTCATTCGACCTAGTGCTTCACCATGGGGAGCACCAGTACTATTTGTGAAGAAAAAGGATGGAACGATGAGGATGTCCATCGATTACCGAGAGCTTAATCGGTTGACGATCAAAAATAAATATCCGTTACCAAGGATTGAAGATCTCTTTGATCAATTGAAAAATGCGGGAGTGTTCTCCTAGATTGACCTCAGGTCTGGGTATCACCAACTCAAAGTCAGAGAAAGTGATATTCCTAAGACTGCATTCAGAACTCGATATGGTCATTATGAGTTCACTGTGATGCCAATTGGAGTTACAAATGCACCTACAGTATTCATGGATTTGATGAACCGAGTGTTTCATGAATATCTAGATAAATTTGTTATCGTGTTCATTGATGATATTCTAGTTTATTCAAAGTATACTAAGCAGCATGAGGGACACCTTAAGGGTGTATTAGAAGTTTTGTGACGGGAGAAGTTGTACGCTAAATTCAGCAAATGTGAGTTCTGGCTCAACAGAGTAGCCTTCTTGGGGCATGTGATCACGAATCAAGGGATTGAAGTTGATCCCACCAAAGTCGAGACAGTTCTGAATTGGAAAGCACCATCCAATGCGAGCGAAGTTCGCAGTTTTCTTGGATTGGCGGGCTATTATCGAAGAATCATACAAAACTTTTCTCGTATTGCAAAACCACTCACACATGTGATAAGGAAAAGTGAAAAGTTTGAGTGGACACCCGAATGTGAAGCTAGTTTTCAAGAGTTAAAACGAAAGCTAACAACTGCACCAGTTTTGACAGTGCCTGAAGGATCAGAAGGATTCGTAATCTACATGGATGCCTCTAAGTTAGGATTGGGTTGTGTCCTAAGGCAATATGGAAAAGTTGTAGCTTATGCATCACGACAATTAAAGGTGCACGAACAGAATTACCCAACACACGACTTAGAGTTAGCCGCAGTGGTACATGCATTAAAAATATGGAGACATTACCTGTATGGGGGAAAGTGTGAGATCTACACGGACCATAAAAGCTTGAAATATTTTTTCACACAAAAGGAGTTGAACATGCGTCAAAGAAGGTGGCTAGAGTTGGTGAAGGATTACGATTGTACCATCCACTACCACCCAGGCAAGGTAAATGTGGTAGCAGACGCTCTTAGTAGGAAAGGATAAGGTCAATTAGCATCATTACCTACTCAGCAAGATCATTTGATTGAAGAATTTGGCAGAATGAAGCTGACCATTGTTGAACCGAATTAGTCGAGCTCAATACTAGCCACAATGATGGTTCAGCCGACATTGAGAGAACAAATCATTGATGCTCAGAAGTGCGATCAATTTCTCCTGCTGATGAGCAATAAGGTCAAGGAGGAAGCAACTAAAGACTTTTCTATAGCCTCAGATGGAGCACTCATCTTTAGAGGTAGAATTTGTGTACCGAAAGGAGATGAGTTGTGGGATGAGATAATGAGGGAAGCCCATTATACTCCATATACTACACATCCTGGTGAAATAAAGATGTACAAAGACCTCAAGAGTAATTTTTAGTGGAGGTGCATGAAGTGTTCGATTGCTCAGTTTGTTAAAAGATGTCTTACTTGCTAAATGACCAAGTCTGAACACCAGCGACCAGCTTGACTGTTGAAACCATTGGATAATCCAAAATGGAAATGGGAACATGTGACAATAGATTTTGTGACGGGTCTACCTAGAGGTCCTAAACAACATGAAGCCCATATGGGTCATACTCGATAGGTTAACCAAAGTTTCTCGATTTATACCAGTCAAGATGAACTACCCATTGAACCGACTTGCTAAATTATACATCGATGAGGTAGTACGGTTGCACAGAGTTCCAGTATCGATCATCTCCGATCGTGATCCACGTTTTACTTCAAATTTCTGGAAGAGCTTGCAATCAGCTATGGGCACCAAATTAAATTTTAGTACAGCCTTCCATCTACAGACTGATGGACAATCGGAGAGAACAATCCGAATTCTAGAGGACCTATTAAGGACGTGTGTTGTGGATTTTAGAGGAAGTTGGGAAGATTATTTGTCCTTAGTTGAATTTGCCTACAACAATAGTTATCAGTCTACCATTGAAATGACACCATATGAAGCACTTTATGGACGACGATGTAGGACACCAATCCACTGGGATGAGGTTGGAGTTAGAAAAATATTGGGCCCAGAACTGGTGGAGAAATCTGTGGAAGCAATTAGTATGATTCGTGAGAAAATCAAGATTGCCCAAGATCGACAAAAGTCATATGCAGATTCGCGGAGGAAGGACTTACAATTTGAAAAGGGAGAAAAGGTATTTCTGAAGGTTTCACCCATTAAAGGAATAATTCGATTTGGGAAAAAGGGAAAGTTAAGACCGAGATATGTGGGACCATTTGATATCTTGGAACGAGTTGGAGATGTGGCATATCGACTTGTTTTGACTCCGGAGTTATCTTCTATTGATAATATCTTTCACGTATCGATGCTTCGGAGATACGTCCCTGACCCCAGTCACCATATCAGACTCGATGATTTAGAAGTCAACAAGGATCTTACATATGAAGAACGGTCCATAGGTATTCTTGGAAGAAAAGTTAAGACCTTGAGGAATAGAGATATACCCTTAGTCCTAGTGCAGTGGAATAGACATGGAGAAAGAGAGGCAACATGGGAACGCGAAGAGGAGATGCTAAGTAAATATCCTGAACTGTTGGCCAATTAGGTGCAAATTTCGGGGGCGCAATTTTTAAAAGGTGGGGAGAGTTGTAATACCCCATTTTCAAATATATTATATCTTATATTTTAAAATAATTTAATTACTTTTTAAAATACTTAATTTTTTTTTTAAATATTTGTTAGTTGAAATTTTGGTTTAATAAATGGAAGATCTAATGTTTTTATGAACTTTAGAAATTTAGCAGGATGGCTTACTGAGGAGACCGAGCTCGATTGCGACTCACTCGACGCAAACAAGTAAGAAAGAGAAAAAAAAGTATGAACTAATTAGGAATAATCTACTACAAAAAAAAGGGTAAATAATAAGAATTTTTTTTATATGTGTTATAGTACTAATTAAAATAAACCTTAAATATTTTATATGAAAAATATTCACTATACTAAAGTGAATTCTTCATAATAATTTAAGTTACAAAAATTTAATATAGCTTATTTGAATTATTATAATACTTTAATCATGAATGCATCTATATAATAAATGTTAATAATATATATATATATATATATATAAATAATTAAGAAAATAAAATTTGAATGAGGGAGTTAAGTGGACTAAGTCCATAACTTCCCCTCAAATTGTGTAGTGTGCGTATGTTATATATATCTATATTGTTGGTCCCGAAACGAGTATGATCAGTGTATGGGGGGGGAATACACTGATGTCAGATTTTCCGAAAGGCTCAGGAAAATTCTCTTTCAGACTTAGTCAGGAAGGTCCTGAAAATGTTCAGTTTACTGATGGTCCTCAGGGGCAGCAGGGACGAATCAGTGTTGAACCAAATAAGCTAAGTCAGAGTTGTGCTCTCAGATGCTCAGTAGAGATAACAATCCTACTGACCGCTCGGAAGCTAGTCAGTTGGGCTACTATCTCAGTAAGCTCAGATTAGTGCGGAATGTGAGCCCTTAAGTGTTTACTAGTTTTAGTTCTGAAAACTTTATCAGTTTGCTTAGTGCAAATGTGGTTAAGGCTGGTGCACAGTTTACTGATCAGGATGACAAGTCAATCCTGATGGTTTTTCAGAAACAATGCAAGTATGCTTCAGTTTAATATGATGACAGTTTATGATCCTGAGAAGAATAGTAAATTAGTACACAAGGGTCTTTTTAACGTGGTTCGGAGATAACCAACTCCTACGTCCACGACCTAATTGAACAGGAAGCTATCCTCAAAACCCTGAGGATAGGTACTTGGTTTTTACGTGCCAAGGGACACGAATAGCCAACTTTCTCTCTTAGGAACTGACCTCTGGGTGGTTTTACAAGTCCCAGTCCTTCTAACCAACCAATCTCACACCCTGAGTGGTTTGGTATTCTTGGTTTCCAACTAGGATAGCTCTAGCAGTACAAAACAATGCTAAAATTAGAGCTATCGATCTAAGCAAATACAGAGTGAATCCTACTACAACACTAGGGAAATTTAATTGCAGAGTGTTTCTTATAGTATGCTTTGAGTTCTTGGATTCTTGAGAGCTTTCACTTGGAAATTTCCCGTTAGCCTTGAATGGGTGCAAGGCTCTCCATATTTATAGGCAAGATTCAAAATAGATCCGTTGGAGGAGATCTACCCAAATCTTTCCCATTTTAGGGTGGTTGCAGGCTAGATGTACTGTTGACCTAATCACCATGCTTAATCTGGCAATTTTGTCCCGCCGCCTGCAACTCTGAGACACATTAAATGTCGCATTAACTGCTGCGCAGACTCCGTACATGCGTGTCGAAAGATCATTGGCTCTCCGTACAAATGGCTAGTTGACATCTGACACTTGTCCTTTCCTCGTATATTCAATACTCTGAGTCTCTTGTTAATAACTCAGCCTGAATTTTTGTCTTTATTGGAATCTTACTGACATTCTCTTTGTCTCTTTGTCCCATAGCATAAATAACCTTTTTGCTTTGGACTTACATGATTCAGGTAAACTGAACCAAGGCCTAAGTCGGATCTTACGAGCATTAAGTTCGGCCTGATAGGTTATTCAGCCCAGTATGTGTAACCTTTTTGCTTTGGACTTACATGAGTCAGATAATTTGACTCAAGGCCTAAGTCAGGTCTTACGAGCATTCAGCTCGGCCTGATAGGTTACACTTACTCTTCACTGACTAAGTTCTGTCCTGAGCATGCTTAGTGTACTCAGTAGAAACATCAGTCAATGGTATTCTGGATGGTCTTGAGGATGGATCTTCAGACTTCGGTCTTCAGCTTCAGTTCAGGCAATCTTCAGCAAGACTGACTATGACCTTCTTCAGGGCGAGTTGCACTTCAGACTACAGTAGATTGAGTCGACTCCAATCTCCTTCAGTCTTCATCACTTTCCCCCTGAACTGAATCTCTAACCTGATTATCCTGAACTAGACTATCCTGAACAACTATACTTAGGCAAATTCATCAGGGGTTTTGGGATCTAATCAAAATATTCAGATTGTCCCAACAATTTCCCCCTTTTTGATGATGCCAAAACCCTTAAGCAAATTCCTATTCATCTATACAATCAGCTGACTTAGTCAGTGAAAAAATTTTAGTACCTTCTGACAAACTAGGCACTTAGTCTATAAGATTAAAACAGGAATGGGTTAGTATAGTTCTTGATAAGGATACTGAAAAGTAAATTCAGGAGTCAACAAGAAGTTGTACTCAGGAAATATTAAATAACTTCATTGATAAATCTAAAAGTACATGCATCCTGAAGCTATTACAAAGATTTCCTGAACAACTAATTCCTGATATCTATTCTTCGTCCTTATCCCAAGCAGCAAGAAAAATCTCATACATCTCCAAGACTCGGTTCAGGATCTGCTTCATCCTGTTCCGATCACCAACTGCACCGGTAGCGCATCCTATCCTGACGACTTCTTCAGAAATTGCCTTCCGGTCCAGTTGCTTGGAGTTCCTGAAGAGTGGAGGAGGATACTTGATGAATTCCAGAGGAGCGATCTCTACACCTTTAGAGTCAGCATTTCTGATTATCTCAGCCCATAGATCGGGATGCTCCTGTGCCATCCAGTGATGGAGTATGACGTCTTTATCTTCAGTTAGATCGTCCCACAACCCCACCACATAGAATAGATAGGCCCATCAATTCCGGATCGGAATCTAAACCTCCAACATCTCAACCGGAATGAAATCCTCTACAAACTGAGCTGGAGCAGGGCCCTGACCTGGATTAACCACTAATTTCCTCTGAGTCTTCTTCCGAGATCCAGAAGGCACAGACTTCTTCTTCTGAACCTGCGAAGTCAGATACTCGTTGGACTCTTTTAGTCTATGGATCTGACTGAGCAGCAACAACTCCTTCAACTTCGCCTGCTTCTCCGACTCAGTCAGTACCAGTTTTTCTTTAGTGGTTGTTCCAGGGTGCAAGCCTTCCTCCATCTCAGTGTATATTGACTCCAGGGCAGGATCTTTAGAGGACCTCAATCTCTTCGGATCTGAGCCTTCAGCAGCTTCAGTGGCGGACACGGACCTTATTCTCTTCCTGTCCGCAGCTTTCAGTTCAGGGGGGAAGATTTTCTTTTTGCCTTTACCAGTAATTTGTTTCTTCCCTTCTTCCCCCTTTTTGGCATCATCAGAGTTGATTTTGTCAACCACCTCTTCAATCGAACCAGCCAGCATCTTGAACTGATCCTCCATCTCCTGCTGCTTGCCCTAAAGTTGTCCGATCTGACTAGCCATTCCCGTCAGACCGGAACTCAACTCCTTCACTGCATGATTATGCTTTGATTTAAGTCGGCCTTCAAAACCCTCCATCCTGGAGTTCAGAGCAGTTTCAATCTCCTTCTTCTCTTGACTGACCATTTCACTCAGCAGTTCAGCTTTCAAATCTTCTTTCATCTTGGCTAACTTTTCATCAACCAACTAATCAACCCTTTCATTCAGTTGTTGATCAAGAAAAGTAGCTAGCTTAGACTCCTGCTGAGTTTTGACATCCGAGACCATTTGCTTGCAACTCCGAATGGCCCCGTTTGCCTGTTCAGTGATAACAGTTAGATCTACTGAGTTCTTTATCTTGACCTCTCCAAGAAGATCTATTGCAGCGTTCATATCCCTTCCCATTTCGTTCAGATCCAGCTCCACCTTTTTCACACGATTATTAGCCAGGTTTACAGTCAGATTAAACCTGTTAATCCTCGTATTGTGCACACTGAGCCACCGGTTTATTCCACTGAGTGTCCATCCCCAAGCCCATCTTTTCTGAATTGCACCTCTGGGGATCTTAACGAGTGAGCTCAGATTATCCCGAGAACCCTCAGCAGCCCTGGGTCTACGGGGTGCGTCATCGGGTGGTGCACTGATCACATCAATCGCACCTTGCTGAATAGGTTCATTATCAGCAATCTCAACTACCTCCTTCTCTCCTTCCTTCTCCTTCTCCACCAATCCAACATCCTTCCCTGGCTGATCCACTTCTTGCCCAATCACCTAATTCTCTCCCTGTGCCTCAGCATGTGGAACCACAGCCAGTTCCATCTCAACTCTTTCTTGCTCGGGATCAGCAGCTGATGCCTCAGGATAAATCCTTCGGACTGTTTTGATGAAGTCGGGCATACGAATCAGGTGATTTCGTGAATTTACCTGAAAGTGATCAAACAAGGCTGCTTCATCATCAGCCAGCGTGTTCACACCTTTCACCTTGGTAAGCTCGTCGAGTTCAGGCCAGGTGGCAATCCTGATCATTGCATAAGTGCGGAGCTGCACCACCGCCTCCTTTTGAGCTGCAGAGAGATCAGGAAACTTCCGATCCACCACGTCAGCTGCCCTTCCCCTCGCTACGACCTCAAAGTCAGGTAGAGAGTTCTCATCAGGAGCGGGAAAGGGCCACGAAGCATCAGCCCGAACTCTTTCAGCTTCCTGCTCAGCAATGGGTTCCCCCTGACCCTCTTCTGATCTGACCTCTTCATGCTGATATTCGGTCACTATCTGCTGAATCTGATCACTCGCCACATCTTGGTCATAAACAAACGGTGCTGGATCTGAGGGTGTAGTTTCCGGAATGGCTGAAATAGGGGCAACCACGAGAGCATACTGAGTGGGTTCCCCTTCCGGAGATACTTGCTGAGGTTCTGACTCAGGTTGAGATGGCGCTTTCTCAAGTTGAGCTTCTTTCCTTTCCACAACTTTCTTGGATCCTCCTGATCCGGGATAAAGAAAGTTTAGCTTGAGTTGTTTAGGTATGGAAGATTTGGATTTGTCCCCTGCTGGCTTTGAACCCTTGTCTTCAGTAGGCTTGCTTGTCTGAGCCTTGACTCCCTGAGTCGTGCTCGCCTGAGCCTTAGCCTCGGTCGCCTGAGCCTTGCTCGCCTGACCCTTCGTCTTCAAGGTTCTGCTCCTCTTCTTTTGAGTGCCAGCATCACCAGAGAAAGATCTGAAAAGATCAACCTTTGCTGGAATCTCTAGAGACTGAGCTTGATCAAAATCTCCGAGAGCCAGAGTCTCTAAGATCAGAGAGATCTTCGTGCCAAAGTGCATCTTGGCATCAAACGTCGCCTGACCCTCTAGCGAGTACTTGATCTTACTTTTCTCAGCCACCATTAACTGAAGGAAGTATTCCTCCCAGTTGAATCTTTGCACAACTACATCCTTGATTGCCATCATTGTATACAACTTTGGCCTTGAGATCTGTTCTAATCCTCCGGCAATCCCCATCACTCCCTGACTAGTCAGGTCGAAGAAGTGACGGTTGGTAGTCCTCAGTACTGACTTGTTCAGCCCTGACTTCAGAACGACAACTCCATCATAGAGAGACTAGAGATAATCCCTCTCATTACCCACTCCATAGTCAACAGGGCTGCGTCCAGAATCAGGCAGATTGAAGACTTCCTTAATCTTCTGCCTGATGTTGATGGTGACCCAATCCCTCACCATCTCATCCTCACCATCCTTCCCTTTCACACAAGAAGTCAAGGGAATGCAAGATTCCCACTCTTGGGTGTCCTTGTTCTGTGCCATCTTCAAGTAGAAAGCAGCACAAAGTCGAGGGTGGAGTTTCTTGGGTTTCGCTGTGATGAATTGTATGAGTCCTGCATTTTCAAACAATTCCTTCACAGGCAAAATGTCTGGGTGATTAGAAGAAAAATCACCATAAGGTTCCCAGTGAATTTCATTCCTTAAATGGAAAAGATTTCCAAAGAATGTGTCGGCAGAAGGTGAAGCCATGGATGAAGATATGAAGAAAAAGATTTGCAGAGAGAAATATAGCAAGAAAAATATTTGAGTACGTAAAGGTCGCAAAGACAAAAACTTCCCTTATTTATACAAAAATTCAGTTTTAATCGGACGGCTCAGAGAGATATGACTCATGAAATTCAACGATTGAGATTAAGACATTTGATGCATGGATGTGGATTGAGCCTCTTCGGTTTCAAAGTTAATAATTCAAAACTTTATTGGAAGTCGTTCCCGCCCTCTTTGCATTAAATGCGCGTCAGAGTATGTCCGTATTTAATTCAAATAATTTGCATTAAATAATAACTGAATATTAAATGAATGGCTGGGATTAAATGACAAAAAGATTTGATTTGACAACACGACAAACAGTATCAATGACGATGCAAGCAAGATAAGATGACTAAAAATAATTCAGGAAACATACCAGTCAGTCAGATTTCATTATCTTACTGATACCACTTGTGTCCTATCAGGATGACAAGTCCTGAACTCTGTGTCCTGAATCTTAGTCAGTCTAAACTGAACATCCTTTTACACTGAGTGTTCCCCCTTCAACCATTCGCTCTCTCTCTGAGATTTCTTCTGTCTGAGTCCTAGTTAGTCATTCCCCTGACTTTATGCATGCTGAACTGAGATTCATACAGAATCTCCTAAGCCTGGGTCAAGGAGTCCTAACTCTACTGACAGCTCAACAAACCTGGTTTCAGGCAAAGCCTTAGTCAGGATGTCAGCTCTCTGCTTATCAGTAGGAACTCTCTCCATCCTTATATCCTTCTTTTCAACATGATCTCTGATAAAATGATGCCTAATGTCTACATGCTTACACCTTGTGTGTAAGACTGAGTTTTGGGATATGGCAATGGCACTATTGTTGTCACAATAAATTGGGACTTCAGATGCCTCTATTTGGTAGTCTCTCAGTTGTTGCTTCAACCAAAGGATCTGGGAGCAACAACTGCCTGTCGCCATATATTCAGCCTCAGTAGTAGACGTTGCAACACTGGTTTGCTTCTTAGAAAACCAAGAGATCAGTTTACTCCCTAGAAACTGACATGTGCCTGTAGTTGATTTCCTATCAAGCCTACAACCTCCATAATCTGCATCTGAATACCCAGTCACTTCTAGGTTGTCATCAGAGGGATACCAAAGTCCTAAATTGACTGTACCTCTCAGGTATTTCAATATCTTTTTGGCACTCTTTAGATGACTCTTCTTAGGATCAGACTGATATCTTGCACAAACTCCTACTGCATAAGTGATGTCAGGACGACTTGCAGTCAGGTACAATAAAGACCCAATCAGTGCCCTATATTCAGTCTGATTCACTAAGGCTCCTTCTTTATCTGGATCCAGCTTCTCATTTGTGTTCATGGGAATACGTGAGACTTTGCTGGACTGAACTCCAAATTTCTGAATCAAGTCCCTAGAATACTTGGACTGATTTATGAAAATTCCGGAGTCAGATTGCCTGACTTGGAGACCCAGAAAGAAGTTCATCTCTCCCATCATTGACATCTCAAATTTCCAAGTCATCAGCTTGGAGAGTTTCTCACAAAGCTTCAGATTAGGGGATCCAAATATTATGTCATCCACATAAATCTGAACCAAGAGAATGTCCTCCCCTTCCGAAATCCGGAAGAGGGTCCTGTCCACTGTTCCTTTCACGAACCCGTGGTCTATTAGGAACTGGGAAAGTGTATCATACCAAGCTCTCGGAGCTTGTTTCAGGCCATAAAGAGCTTTCTTCAGGTGATATACCTTATTTCCAACTTTGAACCCTGGAGGTTGCTCAACATAGACCTCCTCGTTCAGTACACCATTCAGAAAAGCACTCTTCACGTCCATCTGATACACTTTGAACTTTTTGAATGTTGCATAAGCCAAAGATAGCCTGATTGCCTCTAACCTTGCGACCGGAGCGAAGGTCTCATCATAGTAGATCCCTTCGGCCTGGGTGTAACCCTTTACCACTAGTCTAGCCTTGTTTCTGACTACAACATTCTTCTCATCCCTCTTGTTCTTGAAGACCCCCTTGGAGCCAATAACATGTTGACGCCTAGGTCTATCAACTAACTCTCAAACTTGATTCCGCTCAAACTGATTGAGCTCATCCTGCATGGCTAAGATCTAGTTGGGGTCAGCAAGAGCTTCTTCTACGTTCTTAGGTTCCTGATCACTCAGAAAACAACAGAACATAGCGCTCTCACCAAAGGACAACCTTGTCCTGACCCCCTCATTGACATCACTAATAATATCAGCCAATGAGTGATCATTTAGCCACCGCCTCCTGCTGACGGCTGCACTGGGAGCTGCTGAAGTTCTCTAACATGATCCTGAAATGTTAGTCTCGACAATAACAAGCAAAGAAGCGGAACAAGCAAGAACAGGGAATACTGAGTCATTTCGTGAGGGTTGCACAATATCAGGGACATTGTTTCCCCCTACAGTGTTGGACTCAGTAACTGTCTCAGGTGCAGAAGCATCATCAGCGACAGTACGTACCTCAGGTTGAGTCTGTGCTTCCGTCTGAGACTCAACATTCTCCAAGGCTGGGGCTTGCTGAGGGTTGGCCTGAGGTCCATCCTGATCATCATCATCATCATCCCATCCCTTGGGAGCATTCACCATTTTGATCTTGAACTCAGGATTCTTTAGGCTCAGTCTTGTCACCCTCTTGGTGACCCCCTCAGTGTCAGGACTCGGAACCTGTTTTCTATGCACTGATGCAGTCTCATCAAACACAACATGATGTGTTTCCTCCACACACAGGGTCCAACAGTTATACACCCTGAAAGCTTTGCTGACTGGGGAGTATCCTAAGAAAACTCCTTCATCAGACTTGCTATCAAAGGCTTTCAGCTGGTCTTTCCCATTGTTCAGGATGAAACACTTACACCCAAAAATATGGAAATAGGAGATGCGAGGCTTCCTTTTATTCCAAGTTTCATAAGGCGTCTGAGCATGTTGTTTGTTCAGTGTAGATCGGTTCTGAGTGTAGCAAGCAGTGTTGATTGCTTCAGCCCAGTACTTCTTGGACAGTCCTGACTCAGCCAACATGGTCCGGGCAGCTTCCTTCAGGGTCCTGTTCCTTCTCTCAGCTACCCCATTCTGCTGAGGGGTCCTGGCTGCAGAAGTCTCATGAGCAATACCAAGGTCAGTACAGAAATCAGTTATAATGGAATTAATAAATTCTGTTCCCCAATCTGATCTGATCCTGACAATGCTCTAACCCTGTTCAGTACTCAATTACTTGAGTAACTCTAGAAGCTTGACCTGAGTCTCCTTCTTGTCCAGCAAGAAAATAACCCATGTGTACCTGGAATAATCATCAACAACAACAAGGGTATATTTCCTACCATACATGCTGACAGGTGTAATTGGACCAAAGAGATCCATGTGCAGGAGCTGAGGCACTCTGTCAGTTGAGAAGGCTTCTTTCTCCTTGAATGAAGCTTTGGTTTGCTTGCCTTCCTGACATGCTCCGCACACATGGTCTTTGCTAAAAACTTCATTAGGTAGACCATCTACAAGAGAAAGTCTAGAAATTTTGTTAATAATCTTGAAGTTTAAGTGACTCGGGCGTTTATGCCAAAGCCAACTGAGCTCAGAAGAGCTCTTAGCGACCAAACAAGTTTCAGGAGAGTTGCTCTTAAAGTCAGCAAAATAAACATTGCCTCTCCTGACACCTGTAATCAGCACCTGCAGTGTAGATTTGTCCTTGACAAGACATATGTTAGATGTAAACTCTACACTATAACCACGGTCACAAAACTGACTGACCGAAAGCAGGTTATGCCTAAGACCCTCAACATAGGATACATTAAGCACTCTAACAGAACCAACAACAAGGGTACCGAATCCTCTGGTGAAACTCTTAGAGTTATCATCAAAGGTTACCTGCGGGCCTTCCTGAGCTACGTAGTTCTGAAGGAGATCACGAAATCCGGTCATGTGCCTGGAGCATCCTGAGTCCAAGTACCAGTCCTTCATCTGATCCTCCTTCCTTTTCTTGTAGCCCGCAGCGACCTGAAAAGAATCAGGCCTCAGGTACCCATCTCGTATTGGGTCCTACAGTGTTAGTCATACCCTTCGCGATCCAGATTTGTTTAACAATTCTGATGGCATCAGAAGTGTAAACCTGTCTCCCTGAAACATCAACATACACCGTTCTCTTCTTCCTTTGTGCCTAGGAAGTTGATGGTGTATGGGTGTCAGCCTGAGGTTCAGGAGCCGTGAATTTGATCCTGGGGGCGGGCCTCCTGTTTCTCTTTGGCCTGGGTGCATTGGGCTGTTGTCTGTCCTGTGAAGGAGTAGCTCGGGCCTGACCTCTAGGCACTTGAGGTCTGGCGTGAGTGTTATCGGAGTCTGGTCTCCGTTGCCTTTCAGGGGCCACTTGGTTCGTCCTTCTCCTTGGAGGATTGGGACGTTCCTGATGGGCCCTGTACCCTGCCTGAGGCTTCTGGACCTCAGTCGTCCTTGGCCTAGCCACAGGCCTCCACTGACCAGAATTCCTCCTACCCTGAGCATTTCTAGGCTGAGCCTGAGAAGTGCTTGGGGCACAGTTCCTTCCAGCCTGAGGGTTCCTAGGCTGAGCCTTGGAGTTCCCTTGGTCCTTCTTCCTCGGCTCAGGATGAGAATTCTAGGCCTTTCCTTTAGGTTTTGGTCTGGGTTCCTCAGTCCTTTGCCTGACAGGTTCAGGCACTTTCTCATTCCCTTTGCCTTTATCCTGACGAGCAACACTTGGGCTCTTGTCATCAGTTTGGGCAGGGACAAACTTCTTCTGAGAAGTTCTCCCTGAAGCACCTCTCTTCTTCTTGCCCTTTGGGTCTTTTGAGGCATCATAGCCTAACCCGGCTTTAGCACCATCGGTCAACTGAGAGAAACTTGTTAACTCATCAACCACTTTGGTAGATGTGTGTAACTTCTTCAGATTTTCCTCAAGGTGCCCATTTACTTCTTTCAGGGCCTCAATTTCAGTGGTGTACTGAAGCACCAGTTTTTCATGAGCTTTCTCCTTTGAGATCAGCTCAAGATCCCAAGTAGTACGCTCAGCACAAAGGCGAGCTTGCCACTCAGTTTCGAACATCACTCTCAGAGCAATTTGCTCAATCATCAACTGTTCCTGAGCGAGGAAAAACTCAGTATCACGAGTCTCAATCAGCGAGCTGATTTCACTCTTTAGTCTTTCAACCTCCAGTGGAGTTTCATCATGCTTATTCCGAGCATGAAGCAACTCTTCCTAAAGATTTACTAATCTGAGGGTTTCCTCAGTGTCTCTCACTCTGAGAGACTCAGTTAACCCATCGTTTTCCTCACTAAGTTGTGCATTCACATCCACTGTGTGAGTATGAGTCTCCTGCAGCCTTAAGAAGTCAACTATCAATTGCTCTTGGGTGAGCTGAAGGTCGAGTTGTCCTGCTGAGTCTGAGCTAAACTCAGGTGCGTGATCAGAAAAAGAGGCAGAAGAACATACCTCATCATCTGCCATCAGGCAGAGGTCATCATACTCTTCATCTAAGAAGAGTTCAGGGAACCGGCATCCTGGGCCATCAGAATATGAGGAATCCTCAGCAAGCATAGCTCTCCGGTCTGAAGCCCTGAGCTCTCTCTTTGCTCTTCGATCCTCTCGCTCACGAGCGCTGAGCTCCGGACAATCATACTGATAATGTCCGGTCTTCTTGCAGTGGTAACACTGGTCTACATCAGAAGCAAACTTTTTATCAGTGTACCTCTTATCTGACGACTCCCTCCGGCTCCCTGATGATCGTTCAGGTTTGGAGCTGGATCTTCTGGGTTCAGCATAGTCTCTCCTCTTCTCATCTCTGCGCCGCTCAGGCTCGTCACGATCTCTCCTGGAATCTGAACCCCTCCTCTCTTCCCTCTGGGGGCTCAATCTCCTGGGGCTGGAATACCTGCATTCACGATTGTCTGTATAAAACCTCTTATACCTGCCTAAACGAGAGTTCAGTTTCTCGAATCGTCGTGCCATCAGGCTGTACTCCAGGGCTAGCTCATCCTTGCTCATCTCTCTGAGTGATTTCGAGCCAGATCCAGCCTCAGGCTCAGGAGTAGCTTTAAGAGCCACACTCTTTTCCTTTTCAGGTGTCTTCCTCTTATCGACGTCAAATTCCAGAACCTTTTACTCTGAGAATAGGTGAGAGTAAGGAATGTTTATGAGATCCTGAGTGTTCTTCAGCAAGATCACTCATGTGTCCCATCTTTCTGGGAGTCAGTTCAGGATTTTAGACGACACTTCCCTCTTGGGAAAGTCCTTCCCAAGGGTTGCTAGCTCGTTCATCATCTTAATGAACTGAGCTTCCATCTGATCGATGGATTCACCTTCCAGCATCCGAAAAGCCTCGAACTTCCTGATAGCAAGATCTCTCTTGTTCTCCTTGATCTTCTCCGAGCCCTCGCTCATCTCCTTCAGGGCCTCCCAGATTTTCTTTGCAGTCTTAAGGTGCATGAGCCTGACCAAGTTCTTGTAAGAAACGGTGTGGAGTATAATGTTCTTTGCAACATTATCTAGTCCGATTTGCTTAATCTGATCAGATGTAAGCGCGGACCTCTCCACTGGCTCCTGACCAGCTGCTGGAACTGGGACTCCTCCATGCACAGGCCACGTCCAGGCACGATCAGTCATGAACTCAATAGGACCATTTTCGATCACCTTGTACATCTGATCATGGATGGAGTAGAGATGTGCCAGAACCCTGAATTTCCAATAATTATAATTGTGAATAGAGAATTCAGGAAGACTGCCTTCAAGGCGCTTAGAACCGGATGCCATGAATGCAAGTTTTCAGAAATAAGATCTGTTCAGTTGACCACCAAAAGTTTCTCCTCAGGAACTGTTGGTAAACAAAGGCAGTGGTCTTTTGAACTACTGCTCTGATACCACTTGTTGGTCCCGAAATGAGTACGATCAGTGTATGGGGGGAATACACTGATGTCAGATTTTCCCAAAAGGCTCAGGAAAATTCTCTTTCAGACTTAGTCAGGAAGCTCCTGAAAATGTTCAGTCTACTGATGGTCCTCAGGGGCAGCAGGGATGAATCAGTGTTGAACCAAATAAGCTAAGTCAGAGTTGTGCTCTCAGAAGCGCAGTAGAGATAACAATCCTACTGACCGCTCGGAAGCTAGTCAGTTGGGCTACTATCTCAGTAAGCTCAGATTAGTGCGGAATGTGAGCCCTTAAGTGTTTACTCGTTTTAGTTCTTAAAACTTTATCAGTTTGCTTAGTGAAAATGTGGTTAAGGCTGGTGCACAGTTTACTGATCAGGATGACAAGTCAATCCTAATGGTTTTTCAGAAACAATGCAAGTATCCTTCAGTTTAATATGATGACAGTTTGTGATCCTGAGCAGAATAGTAAATCAGCACACAAGGGTCTTTTTAACGTGGTTCGGAGATAACCAACTCCTACGTCCACGACCTAATTGAACAGGAAGTTATCCTCAAAACCCTGAGGATAGGTACTTGGTTTTTACGTGCCAAGGGACACGAATAGCCAACTTCCTCACTTAGGAACTGACCCCTGGGTGGTTTTACAAGTCCCAGTCCTTCTAACCAACCAATCTCACACCCTGAGTGGTTTGGTATTCTTGGTTTCCAACTAAGATAGCTCTAGCAATACAAAATAATGCTAGATAATAGAGTTATCGATCTAAGCAAATACTGAGTGAATCCTACTACAACACTAGGGAAATTTAATTGCAGAGTGTTGTTCAAAGTATGCTTTGAGTGCTTAGATTCTTGAGTGCTTTCGCTTGGAAATTTCCCGTTAGCCTTGAATGGGTGCAAGGCTCTCCATATTTATAGGCAAGATTCAAAATAGATCCGTTGGAGGAGATCTACCCAAATCTTTCCTATTTTAGGGTGGTTGCAGGAAAGATGTACTGTTGACCTAATCACCATGCTTAATTTGGCAATTTTGTCCCGCCGCCTGCAACTCTGAGACGCATTAACTGCTGCGCAGACTCCGTACATGCGTGTTGAAAGATCATTGGCTCTCTGTATAAATGGATAGTTGACCATCTGACACTTGTCCTTTCCTCGTATATTCAATACTCTGAGTCTCTTGTTAATAACTCAGCCTGAATGTTTGTCTTTATTGGAGTCTTACTGACATTCTCTTTGTCTCTTTGTCCCATAGCATAAATAACCTTTTTGTTTTGGACTTACATGATTCAGGTAAACTGAACCAAGGCCTAAGTCAGGTCTTACGAGCATTCAGTTCGGCCTGATAGGTTATTCAGCCATGTATGCGTAACCTTTTTGCTTTGAGTCAGATAATTTGACTCAAGGCCTAAGTCAGGTCTTACGAGCATTCAGCTCAGCCTGATAGGTTACACTTACTCTTCACTGACTAAGTTCTGTCCTGAGCATGCTTAGTGTACTCAGTAGAAACATCAGTCAATGGTATTCCGGATGGTCTTCAGGATGGATCTTCAGACTTCGGTCTTCAGCTTCAGTTCAGGCAATCTTCAGCAATACTGACTCTAACCTTCTTCAGGGCGAGTTGCACTTCAGACTACAGTAGATTGGGTCGACTCCAGTCTCCTTCAGTCTTCAACACGTTCCCCCTGAATTGAATCCCTAACCTGACTATCCTGAACAACTATACTTAGGCAAATTCATCAGGGGTTTTGGGATATAATCAAAATATTCAGATTGTCCCAACATATATATATAGTAAATTATATATAATGTTATGTATAATTATCTATATATACAATTATATATATATGTGTGTGTGTGTGTGTGTGTGTGTGTATTTTTTTTACACTATTAATATGTTCCTTATATATATGTATAAAGCTACTATATGTATATTTATATATACACGTACACATGAGTGTCAGTATATAAATAAGGGGAGGCTAATTAATTTAATAATTAAATAAAATTAGAATAAGTAAATATATAAGTGTCTAGAAGCTTCACAATATATTCAATCCGAAAAGAAGACGTTTCATCTTCTTCTCTCTCTCTCTCTCTCAAAAATTTCACCATTGTTTTCACCATTGTTCTTCAGCTGAAACTCAAGGTTTCATCAAGTTTTAAATGTTTGAAGGTAGATTAGAGAAGACATTATCTCTTTCAATTTTATTATTATTCGAAAGGAGCTTTTCACAGAAATTATCATCCTTCCACAAAACGTTTTTTTTCTCTCCCTTACCATTATTTTCTTCAATATTTCCTTATGAAATAATGATTAAATAATTGTGTTTGAGGCTGAAAGATATTTTTTTAGAACTCGATTGAGAATTTAAATGAGATTCTTTGATTTAGCCTACGGATTTGTCAAGAATGAAGCTATTTGAGTTAGAAAATGGGATTGCATGTGGGTTTGGTGATTGCATGTT
>JAPKLY010001894.1:615-11246 GCA_026898435.1 Prunella vulgaris | reverse complement strand
TTTTTTTAGAACTCGATTGAGAATTTAAATGAGATTCTTTGATTTAGCCTACGGATTTGTCAAGAATGAAGCTATTTGAGTTAGAAAATGGGATTGCAGTGCGCGGCGGCTGGACTCTCAGAAAGCTATCTCACCTCGTCAGACTGAAAAGTGGGTAACCTCTAATTCATTATGCATTAATTAGAATAATTTGTGTGTGTACGAGCAGGCAGATCTTCGAATTATGCTCTGTGTGAATTATGCAAGTTTACGGACTATACTCTGTGTGAATTTTGGCTATTCGACGGGCTATGCTCTGTGTGAATCAAGACAGGTCTACGGACTATGTCAATATGAACTTAGTCGGGCCTATGGGCCTGGCATGTACTCGGTTGACATGCTATTAGTCTCTTTAATGCATTATACGTTATATGTTATCCCACTGGGCTTCTCCTCCGGGAGAAGACTTATGATGCTACTTTAACTATTTCAGGAAACCTAGACGGTGGGGAGGACGTGTGACTGACTGGGTCGACTCCATCTAAATAATATTGTAATGGTTTAAGTTTTCTAAAGAGGTCTATTTAAGTGTTCATCACCGTCTTCAAACCGTTCTTCACCAAATTCAACCATTAACACACTTCAATCCAGGAGCAAGGGGCAAAATCAATCAAGTGTTTCCAGCCAAATTCAGACTTGAAGATTTGAAGACCGTTCTTCACCAAGTTCAAGATGTTCTTCACCAAAATCTTCCAACGACCTCACTCGATCCAAAACAAGACTTCACCGTCCTTGGATCAAATGTTTCAAGTCAATCCAGTCAAAGTCAAAGCCAAAGCCCAGTCAAGTTAAGACAAAGCCGAGTCAAAGTTGAAGGAGAATTAGAGGATAAGTTAGAGAGAAGAACCCAATATATTCAAATAAATCATTGTATATTAGTTCAAGTGTTAATAAATATTTTATTACACAAGAATTGTTATCACAATATGCAACAGGTCAGAGGAGATAGCTGCATATGTGAGCCATAATTCTTTCTCATCGATCTGGATCATTAGGGATTGGTTGCACATGATCAGTATCAACAAGAACACGATGAGATCGAGCATGGACCCAAATAGTTAAGCCCATGTTCCACATTTAACATTCTCCATTTCAAGTGTAACGAAGATGCATGTTATTACGAATATTAGAGATAACCAAAGCAGGATGAACTTGTCACTGGGCATGGAGACGAAACCGAAAAAACATCGAGGACATGAAAAGTTGAAGGGGAAAGGATCAAGAAAGAGTAAGTCAGCGGAAGGTTTTTATTTTTTTCAGAAAATGATAACTGAATTACTCATGATACCGTGAAAGAAAGTTGTTTTCCATATATTCTTCGACCACAATATCCAAATAAATACAATTTATAATCCCCTAATCACATTTACGGAAATCGTAATATTATATACAACAATTATGTACAACATACAACAATTATTTTTCAAATCAAGTATTTAATTTATTATTGCTACCTATTACCAAAAATTGTAAAAAAACAGTCACTATCATCGAAACAATGGCTGTCGGAAAAGCAAATTGTTGCAGAAACTATTGCTGCCGCTAGAAGCGCAACCATTATTGAGATAATGGAGAGAGAATTTACATAATTACAAAAGATGAAGGAGGCTCACATTTGAATTAGGCTAATAAGATTTTAATAGTAGTTTTACATTTGGGCTTTTACTCATAAAATTTATGAGCAACACTTGTGTAGAAATTTCTACCGTAAAAATTTTATTAAAAAAAGCAAAATACACGGTGCAGCCCTGGGACCATCCACCTTCACTGATAAACTTCTAACTGAAAGCGTCGGCCGCCAACTTCTCGCTGAAAGCCCAGCCGCCCATGCATAGGGGACATGACAATTCATTCTTGCTGGGCATTATAACATTTCAATTCTCTTTTTTTTTTTAAGTTTATTTTATTTTTTTATTTTTTTGAAATTGATGTATTAATTTAATAAAATTCAATTAATATTATATTACAAGTTTAAAATATGCTCTCAAACTATGTTACTATATAGACAAAAGTGTGTTACTAAAAAGTAAAAGTTGTGTTACTAATTCTTAAAAAATTAATATTTTTTTTTACTTTTAAAGTAACTTTAAAGAGAATATATAGTTTTGCAAAAATAAAATATGTGTTACTTAATTTTTTTATTCTTTTTATTGATTTATGTTGATAATATGTTGTTAATACACTAATACATCTTTTAATACTTCATATAAGTTATATAAGTACAATATATATTTTTCTAAGAACAAATAAATATTTGTAAATATAGTAACACACATTCAATTTTACAGTAACACACATTTGCTCTAATTGTTACACAAATTTGCTCTCTAGTTTGTGTTACTATATGGGCAAATGTGTGTTACTTTAAGGATAAAATAAGTTTTTATAAGAATAAATATGTGTTTCTTATTTATGCATCATCTCCTTAAAATCTAGGCATATTGAATCATGTAATAATACACTTTTTACTATTTTATATGTCTTATTATATGAAAAAATAATTATTTCTATAAAATAAATAATATATTTGTGAAAAACTAATATTTATTCTTATAGTAACACACATTTACTCTTTATATTATATAAAAATATTTATATCTATAAAAAAATGAATATATGTAAAAAAAAATAACATTTTATATGATAGTAACATACATTTGCTCTAATTGTAGCACATATTTGCTCCTCATTTTGTGTTACTATATGAGCAAACGTAAGTTACTATAAGGATAAATGAGTTTTTATAAGAATAAATATGTGTTTCTAATTTATTCATCATCCGTTTAAAATCTAGGTATATTGAATCATGTAGTAATACATTTTTTTAGGAAAACACACAGTCTGAACCAACTTTTTGAAACTCATGTGCATCGAAGTCCAAAAGTAAATGCCAATAACATGTAAGACCAAATTAACCTAATTAAACATATTAGATTGTTAATTAAATATAATTTGTTCTGTCTAATTCGCCCTCAACTACTGCCGCATTAAATGCGTCTGAATGCATAGGTTAGCCCCTTTTGCCCAGAAGATAAAAACCTCGAACAAATATCATACAACAATTAATGCAAAATTCAAATTTTCAAAATTGTATGTCAATGTCTATATTGCACTCGATATTTGGGGATCACTTGCAATTCACCTTAGAGCAGTCAGCACAGAGAACTCGATTTCAGATTTTATCCTCAGATAATAGATGGAGTTTGAGGCGTTTTTATCTTTGTCGTTTCAGAATGAGTGTCGGATCATCAGGATATACGGCGGCACAACATTTACAGAGTTTGTATCACAAGCAATGAGTATGTGGAATGTGTTGCATAATCAGTCATATTCATTTAGGTATTCGGTTGCTAGCGTGATTAATTGTGTTTTGGAGAATGAAACTGATTTTTTGAATATGATCCATGTATTTAAATTGTCCTCTCACCATATTGTGGCTATTGACGTTAAGAGCTTTGTCCAAGGTCGGGGTAGTAACTACTGTAATGTTAATAATATGATGGCCGATTAGTCAGTGCTGATTAACAACCAAATGGTAGATAAGTTTTTTAGTTCCCCCACTGGTACAGATGTTAGTGATAGAATCTATTATCAACCTTCTAATCAAACATTAGATGTTGATGGATGTTCTCTAGACATTCTTAAACAATCCAAACTTACCTTTAGATCAGCTAAGAAAATGGTTATTCAATCTGATGCCCTAGATTCATGTGATCAAGACATCTTGCCCAGATACAATGTATGCCCTGCAATGGAGGTGAAATCCCTTATGTCGGATTCTTGGAAATACCTAATGGATGGTGGGATTGGGACCATATTTGAGGGTGGTGCAGCTGGTTTTTGGTCTTATTAATCAAGTATGCAACCATTATAGGTTTCAGGTTTAAATTCAAAAAAATTACCCCGAATATATTCATGTAGTGTGTAATGAATTGGTCTCATGTGATTATGCTTGGTTCATCAAGGCGAGATGCAATAAGTTATCACAATCATTTGAGATATATAAAGGCCATTTTGTGCACACATGTTTGGGACGATCAATTTATCATAACAAAAAATATTTTGGCCCCAAGATTATTGGTCAATTACTTGACGATGTGATCAAGGCTAAACCATCAATTGGAGGTGCAGAAATTGTCGAAATCGTGCGCCTGAATTATGGCATAGAAATTCCCTACTACAAGGGTTGGCGCACATCTGAAACGGTGAAGAACAAGCTATTTGGAACCTATCAAGAATCCTATGATCAGCTTCGCTGGTATTCCGATGCCATCCTCCGTACAAACCCATGTAAGAGATTCCAGTTACCCTATTTTCTTACATAACTTACTGCTATCAAATTTTGTTTGTTATACTGCCTCCCAGCTCATTTGCTCGATTTTTAGTGCCCTGTTTGTTATTATTCTTTTTAGAATAAATCTTTTGAATGGGGCAAAAATGTTTTGGTTTCGTTCTTCAGCCCACATGTTGTTTCATTAGTCACATTCATTGACTTGGCTGTTATTACTATGATCAGTTAACCAATGTGGCTAAAAATGTAATCTGGAATTCTGTTAATTTGTGTAATAATGTGGGTTGTGTTCCACAACCAAATGTTGTAATAGCTCAATCACACCTATCACCGTTTTCTTCATGCTAGTATAGACAAAGTTAGTATACAATGGACCTACCAAGTTCTTGAGGAAGTCATCTTTTATTCAATGTGTCATGTGCTCGTTTTTATGTTTGTATGGTAGGAAGCATTGTTGAGCTGGAAACCCAGACACACACCAACATATTTGAGCGCATATTTATTGCATTTAAAGCTTGTTTGGATGGATTCAAAAGCTGTCGTCCCATGCCTTTTTGGATGGAACATTCATGCAGGGTCGTGCCAGGGGTGTTCTACTATCCGCAACATCTAAAGATAGTGACAGTGGTATGTTATCACTGCTAATTTGTTCTTATTTGTTCAGTCTCAACCTTACACTACTTATCGTTGAAATGTGTTATTTTATTGTCTTGAAAACAGGCTTGTACCCTGTTGCATTTGCTGTTGTCTCGGCTGAGAATACCAACAATTGGTGTTGGTTCCTTACCAAGTTGCGTGATTCAGTTTCTCATGAGAGGGAGGTGATCTACGTATCGGACAGGAACCTTGTGCTACTTGTTGCAATGCTGATTGTTCTCGAGAGGCCTCGGCACTTTTTCTGTCTCTTTCATCTCATGGCAAATCTCAGGGGTCGCTTTGCTGAAAGATCCGGCAAATTAAGAAGGCACAAAATGTCCACTCTCTTTAGCGAATGTGCATACGCGCCTGATATACCCACATTCGACAAGACGATTGAAGTTTTCAGGGAAGTTGGTGGGCGTATAGCTGATCAATGGCTTGCTGATCTTCCATATGATAAGTGGGCTATTGCTCACCCACCCGACGCACCTAGATACGGGGAAATGACTTCAAATGCTGCTGAATCCTTTAACATGTGGATCAAGGATGGAAGGGGGTTGCCTATCACACATATGCTTGATTACATACAATCAGGTTAGTTTACACTAACACGCCATTTATGTTGATGTTTGTACAAATATACTTCCAGAACCTTTACTAACTCTTAATCGTTAATGTATACAGAGGTTAGTTGCTTGCATTTTGAAAGTAGAGAAGAGAGTAGATCATGGTCATCTATATTATGCCCTACAAAACAGAAGTTGTTGGCAGAACTTACGGATAAGTCTCGATCCCTCAAAGTCTATCAAAGATCCGATTGCAAGTTTGAGATCGACTTAATTCCATCGGTTGTCGTAGATTTGGCTCAAAGGACATGCTCATGTTCTCGCTGGTAGACCTCTGCTTTTTCGTGTGCGCATGCGACCGGGGTTATATTGAAACATGGGGTCAGCGTTATTGATCACATAGAGAAGTACTACCTTGCAATAACCTACCGGAAATGCTACATGCACAACATTAATCTAATCCCCGGTACAGAGAAATTTGGGGTTGCAGGAGCAAATTCATTATCCAGAATTGAGATTCTCCCCCCTATGTTTAAGATTCAACCTGGACGTCCGAAGAAAGTTCGTATGAAATTGGTTCAAAGAAAAAAACATACGGATTGTGATGATAATTGTAGCTCGTACAGCTAGTAAACGTAATTATTCATTTTGGACCTTTTTTTTGTGGTTGAATGTAAGTTAGGCAGTGTATGATAGATGTAGTTGCTGAACATGATCCCCCATTTGTTGTTAGGATGGAATGGCACGCCAATCAAATTAACACTGGATTTGAAATTGATATGTGGCTGTGTTTTATGTTGTGTGCATATATATGATCTCTTCTTCTTTTTTTCCATGTAATTGATATGATCTTATTACAACACCTTCTGTACATTTGATGTACTACATAAGCTGGTTGATACATTCATTAGTATACCCATAATGAAGATTTAATGTCCAAAATTAAAGGCCACTCAGCGGTTTTCGAATAACTCATATTAAATATAGTTACTAAAATCGACCCAGGTACATAAGAGGATGGATGGAAAATTCTACACCATCTTTGCTAAGAATATTATGCCCATAACTACTGCTATGGATATACATTTCCAAGGACCAGTGTTCCAAGCTTTATTCTAGGTGTTCCGTGCCGACAAAGCGTGCTTGCTTGACATGATTGTGCTCGTCGTTCTTGTGTAATCTCCTGCGACCTTTCATCTTCCGATCCACCCCAATCAACTGGCACGCACCAATGCGAGAACGAATGTTTCGGACAATGATAGTAGAGCCGCCCCGGGTTGTTGCTTGTCTCGCTCAAGTAAATGAACGTCGTGTGCCCACAATTTTGGCACGCCGCCTTCGTATACCTCGGATGCGGGTGACGGAAGGCATGGTTGCTTGAAGAAGGCATTGTAAAATATTGTATGAGGAAGACAAATCAATGATTCATATGGGCTATTGTATTGAGTTCTCTTACTGATTCGTGTGGGCTATTGGATTCGAATGTCCCTATTTTATAGGTGATTTGTGTGTGTTCTCCAAAGGTAACATACTCCAACGGATAATGAATGTATTGAGATCTCCTATTGTTTGCAACGGTTATAACCCTCACACACATATATATACTATTGTACTATAGATATATAACTCATTTTACTTAGCAATGTACCCATTAAGATCATGTTATGTTTTTCATTAAACATTAATATAATGTGCACATGTATTGTTTAAATCACAGGTGATGTACTCTTCTTTTTGGGAAAATATATAGCCTTTATATTATATAATTTCGTATACAATATTCTCATAGGTGATTAATTAGATGTGATTAAAGTCAGATTCTGGAAATTACACTTCAATATATGTTATACACCATTCGTATAATATACTTTTTTTTTTGTTATGAGATATTTATCCCATGTCTCTCTTCATTCCCCCAATCTGAACAAAAGCATGTGTTCCTGAATTATCAATTTATAGAAATGTATTTCGTTGGCTTTTTTGGAGACTTTTGATAAAATATTTATACGGAGTCCTAAATTCAAATTTATACATACCATTTTTTTTGGAAAAAATGTCCAAACATTCAAACTACTGCTTCCAAGTATTTTAGCAATATTTTATTATACTAAAGTCCATATACGTTTCTTTATTAGATAATAAATAATGTCATATCTATAATATGATATGACAACAATGTATGTACACATTTTATGTGAATCTATGAACAATAGTCTAATTTACTATTATATACAGGTCAGGTCTATTGCCTTACATTTGTGATAACAATTTATATTCTCATAAATTGTTGATTTATTTTCTTATGGTTAATTTTTTTTTTACAGATATATTATGGTCAATAATAGGTTAGTATACATTATTCTTCAATTTTCCTCACATAATTTGCCATCATCTACTAGTGTCAATTTATCCATTTTTTTTCCGTTTTTTTTCTTTCACAAATGATATTGTATACATATTGTTAAGCATCAAACACAAACCAAAGATATGGCCATACACATATATCCTGCAAATCCTACATCACAATCTATAGTATACAGTTTAAATAATAGACATACACATTACCCTTTGGTCAACCGTACATTTTTTTACCACTTTTTGAAAACCTACCTCTTAGACCCATACCTATATTAGCCGGCGTTGAGACATGTACAAATATCACAAATGCCAACAAAAGCTAACCAATTAGATGTAGCCACCCGTCCCTACACATTGATATATCATGTACACACGTCGTCTTTTAGGTAAAATGCACCTGTCATAGGCTGTGTTTCCTTTTTCTTTGCAGTTGCGCGCTCCACGCCTCCATTTTGACACACAATTGTCTTCTCCACCACTACATAGAGTACTACATGAGGTAGCATACTCCATTACCAATATCAACTCCCAATTTCACCCACTCTGCAAGTAAGAATGCAACCCCCCTTACTAACCTCCACATGCAATCAACAAATAAAGCTATCCACATGAAAAACCCCATGCTACCGCCATCTACTGCTGTTGGGGGGACTGTGTTTCCCCTCGAAATCATGTCCGAAATACTATCCCGAGTCCCCCCGAAGCCATTAACACGTTTCAAGATGGTGAACAAGGGGTGACTCTCTCTAATCGAGCATGATTTCTTTATCCTCGTTCAGCACCAGGATCGTATGAAGCTCACTAATACCACTGGGTTCGGGCTTCAATCTCAATATGGCTTTTTCACGTTGTCCTACGGCATCCCCTCTGTGGCCGACTCGAACAATCACAGAATAACCCTCCCCGACGATCCCCGTCAGTTTGTTGTTGCAAGTTGTGATGGGCTGCTACTGGTTTCCACCCTGGAAGACGACTTTTTCCTCTGCAACCCAACTTCCGGTGAGGCTTGCCCTATACCGCATTCCTTCATCGCGTTTCCTGCAAGAGCTGCTCATGCTTCGACTTACTACGGCATGGGTTTTGTTCCTGTTAGAAATGAATTCAAGATACTCAGGATTGCTGTGTTTGACACATTTGATCTTTCCACTGAGGTGAAATGCTTCTCCACGCTGACGAAGATGTGGACGAGGATTGACGACTTCCCCTTCGATGATCCAGTCTCAAGTCCCGGTGTGTTCGTTGGTGGTTTCCTTAATTGGCTTGTTTTCCATAAATCAATGGCTAGGCACATTGCCACCTTTTGTTGCAGGACTGAAACATACTGAGCCATCACTTTGCCAACTGAAGCTCCTGGGATTAAAACCTTTGGAGATATTGGTGCACTTGATGATCACAAACTATGTACATTCGCCAACATTTGTGTCTCGTTTGAAGGATTTGAGCTCTGGATACTCGAGAACTACCATGATCATGAGTCTTGGGTTCGCCTTCACTTCGCTCCTGGGTATCCATTTTCATACGAGGAGATCATACTGGGGATACAACCTCTCCGCAACATCAACTGTGTGGACCGTGTCATTCTATTTCGTGTTGAACCCTGAGGTAAATTTGTTGAGTACAATGTCGTCGATCATACCTACGTTGTCGTTCCTGCTCCAAGGTGGGAAGATGAGTTATGCACTGTGTTTCCATTCGTCCAGTCATTGGTTTCCCCCTATATGATCATGGAGGCGTAGGTGGGGTAATGCATGGATATGTAGGGTTTCCTAATGTGGTATTGTTGTCTTTTGTTTGTTATGATCTTTTGTGTTGCTTTTGGATATGGTAAACTCAGCAGTAGATGAACACTTGGGATATAGGAAGCCCATGTTTTAGTAGTATGCTTGGGTTATAAGAAGCACTTGTTATGTGGTATGCTTGGGTCTTCTGAAGCCCATGTTTTGTGGTGTGCTTGGGTTTAGATCAACCCATGTTTTGCGAACATGCTTGGGTTTATTTAAACCTATACCTTGTAAACGGGATGCAACCATGTATTGCCTTTATGCTCTAATTATAATATCATTATGTTCCTATTATTTTGTTGCTATTTTTTTATACGAAGATTGGATATTGTGTGGATTTTTGCACATTAACTTTTATTATATGATAGTAGAAATGCCCGTGTGCACTAGTGTCCTTGCCAGTTGTAATGATGTACTTCCTATTCGTATACCAACAAGTTATCATGGAAAACTATATCTGTTTTAAATTATGCAGTATTTGATGATCATATACCATGTTGAGCAACTTAGTACATTAAAATTCTTTGTCCAGTATATTTCTTTTCACCTCCAATTAGAACTACACGCACTTATGACATGAAACCAAGAACATATTTGATTAGCATTTAAATAATACAATTTTTTTATACGAAGGCGATAACACATATTCGCACATTTACTTATTAGTAGACACTGATGAGTCGAACCTACTCAATTCATTACTATGTATGAAGTTCTGATTATGTTTAGATATTTGGATATGAGTTTTTGTCTTTTGATGTCAGTGATTGCATCCGTGCTCACGTATATTCCATTATCAATCGTAAAATTTTTGTGCTTCATATTAACATGATATTAAACTTGAAACATGTTTTATGCAGTATTTTTGCAGTCCATATACTACCTGTTGATAATTGTGTGGAACTATTTAATAACCTACATAGTAAAGAATTCTAATCCCGTAATGGAACTTATCGC
>JAPKLY010001893.1:0-32792 GCA_026898435.1 Prunella vulgaris | reverse complement strand
TAGATTAAGGACCATATGTTTCTTATTTGCCTTGAGAAAGGAAAATATGAAGAACCTTATAATCCTAACAAAGTTGAGTATGCTAAATGTACCTAAATAAGAACCTCAAGCTACTAATTACCGTAAAACATTTTATTATCTTCTTAAGTGAACAAAAAAATGCTAAGTAAAGTGTATGTCCTTATCGGACTAATTGTATAAACCTTAACAAGAATTCTTAAACATTAATAACTGAAATACAACGAATTGTGCTAGGTCTAAGTGTGCGGACGGTGACGAGAATTTCTGGTGAAAGGAACGGTGATTGTTTTGCAAAAGGAAAGCGTTTAAGGTGGGTGGCATTTACTGTATTGCCTTGAATATTATATGGACTGTTGGTGTATTTTAATGAAAATGTTTGACCTTCGGGTCCGATTACAAGGTTATTACCCAAATGCCTACGGGTGAAGTATCTCAAATGATATGTAGTGGTCTGGCTTGTGTAGCTAGGCGCCGCGGTGGACAAAGCCTCAGGGCTATATCTCAAATGATATGTAGTGGTCTGGCTTGTGTAGCTAGGCGCCACGGTGGACAGAGCCTGAGGGCTATATGATGAATGATGAGCCTTTGTGGCCATGAAAAGTGTTTTTACAAAATGATACATTTGCATACTACCAATATGTCTAGTAGCGTACAGGTCGCCCGCACTGAGAATTCGAATCTCACCCCTACTTTTAAATCCTTTTTCAGGTCTCGATGACGGGGAGTTTGCGCCAGTGGAGGAGTGGTACTACTTCCTTACCAAAGTGTTTTAAATTACTCGTGAAAATGAGACTAGTAGTTTTAATATGACTTAACTAATAAGCCGAGGCGATAAACGTCTATAATTTCCTCAATGATGGTGTGTAATACTTATTAGAACTGTCTATTTTGTGCCAAACTTTTATAACGATCGTGTGTGTGATATTTTGAAAATGGCCACTGCGTTTTTATAACCTTAATGTAAGCTTCCGTTGTTCATGTGATGTTACTTGTAGTTTTCAAAAAAAAAATTTAGTCCGGATTTTTGGACATTAAGTGACGACTCGGGTTTCTAGAATGCCAAAGAACATTTTGGAAAACTGGGGCGTTACAGGTGGTATCAGAGCGACAGATAAAACTTTGGCCAAAATTTTATTTCTTACAAGTTTCAAAAACAAGAATAAAAAATTTCCTAGTGAATCACATAACTTTAAATTTTTTTGAAATGGTTAAGTTGTTAAAGGGAATGTATCCTCTCCTACGGCCAAACAACCCAAGGTATGATCGAGTGCAATTATCAAAATTCATTTCTCTTTTCTTCGTAGAATTTATAACCTTCCCTTAGTATGCCGAACCCTAGCCTTTACGCTATATATAATTTAATATGTATATATTTTCTTCATTTTTGAACTTAGATGAGGGTCTATCTTGGATTGCGTCAGCAACTGGAGGAGACCATGGAGGACTATTTGTGACATTTTTGCACGGTTCGAAATTGTGCCGCCTATACCGGGTACCAAGAGGGGGATCACCAAGCTGCACAATGCTTTGTACGAAAAATAATCCCAGAATGGCGAAAGATAGCCGAGGAAGCTTTTGACACACACACGACCTATGATTCCGAGGAAGGGGCTCGAACGAACTTTGATGCCTTCACTGAGGAGTTCATGTTGAGGGCCAGTGAGGCAGAGCAGGCACGATGGTGGGGTATAGACGCCAAAAGAAAAGCTGAAGATGACCAGGCACACGCAGACTTCCACCTCGCAGTATCTAGTAAACTACGTGGGGAGATTGCGCGACGTGATCTGAAAATAAGGAAGCTAATGGCGGAGAACGAGGAAGTAGGAGCCAAACTTGCACGGAGTGAGGAAAGAGAAAGGGAGTGGGCGGCCAGAGCTCGCGATGGACGCGATGAATCAAGGAAGCTTTTTAAGTCAAGTGGGTTCCAGGAAGGACCCGAGAAGTCAGATCCATCTGAAGAGAAGACGTAGAGCGACGATGGGAGTGCGGCCTAGCGCGACCCTGTAGACCGACCGGGTCAAGCCTTTTCCCCCTTAGTGCTTGTCCCCCTTTGCGATATGTATTAGGACTAGTAGACCTTAGATTTCTTTCCTTCACACTGTCTTGACTCTTATTTTGATGTACTATTTTGTAAGGGAGAATTCATTTTTCCCAAACCTATTTTGAACGTATATATATTAAGCATCTCTTGCGTATTACGTATTCTATCAGTTACTTTTATCTGATTGAATGTTTGATTTCATACGTGTGGTTCCTGACTACTGTAGTTGAGCCAATCGTCAGCTGTTGACAGCAGCAACTTGAGCTCACCATTGTTTCCCTATTGTATGCTTAGTGCTACATATTATGTTATCACAATTGATTGGATTCTGATTTTGTTTTCATACCTATAATAGTAATATCTTCTATCTCTCCCATTTTTCCAGCCTTACGACATGCACAGACGCGGGAGGCCACGTGGGAATCGAGGGGAACCATCTCAGGAATCTGTGGGACAGGATCCACCAAATGCTGGATCCGGAGCAGACATGGCTCGAGAGTTCTTCAACTCCTTACAAAACTACCTTCACCTGCAGATCCCACCACCAGCACCACCGAATGGTCACCCCGAATGAGTATGTCGAATAGTTTCGGTGCCTGCAGCCACCTAAATTGACTGGAAAGGAGGGTCCCACTCGAACTGAGGAGTGGATAATGGAGATGGAAAGGATTTTCAACCGCATGACCTTAACTGAGGCACAAAAGGTTTCATGTGCAAAGTTCCAACTGACAGAAAATGCAGCTCAGTGGTGGGAATCACATGAGCGGACCTTGACTGAAGTTACCCGAGAGGCAATCACTTGGGAAGGATTCAAGGAAGCCACTCTGAAGAGGTATTTTCCTCAAGTGTTGCAAGACCAAAAGGAGACAGAGTTTGTTAATCTAAAATAGGGTATACTCTCTGTGACTGAGTACGAGAGGCGATTCAATAGGCTATCCCGTTATGCTACATATCTAGTTGGGGATGATGAGAGGAAAGCTTGACGATTTGAGAGAGTATTACGCCCTGAGATTGCTGGGATAGTAGCTGGACTGAGGCTTCAAAGCTACAATGAGGTGTTTGACCGAGCCTTGAGTGTCTCCATTGGCTTAGGACTGGAGTTTAAGGCCACCCCATCTGCCTTGGCTCCAAACAAGAACTGGCAGCCCAATTTCAAGCGCCAACAGAACCCACCTCCAAAAGGAAACACGTCATCCGCCCCTAGTATTGAGTGTGTCTTGGCCCCATACTGCAATATCTGTAAGAAGAGACACCCTAGACGGTGTATGGCTGGGTCACCCAACTGCTATCGTTGTCACCAACCCGGTCACAAGGCAAATGAGTGCCCGACGACACCGAAAGCCAACCAGATTCCATTGGGTAACCCACGACCTGCTCAGACAATGAATACCCAGTTTCACCAGCCTCCTGCTCCTTGAACTTCCAGGCTGGACAGCAGGCCCGACCCATCCACCCTTCTAACCAGAATGGCCCAGCTCAAGGACAGGGAGGAAGAGCTCATGTGAATGCTATCTACGATGGAGAGGAGGAACAGGAATGTGAGTCTCATGATGGGACTTTGGTAGGTACGATATCAATTCTTAGTACTCCTGCTTACGTATTATTTGATACGGGGGCATCATATTCTTTTATTTCTAAGAGTTTTAGAAAATGAAAGAATGTTAAATGCTCTAGAGGCGATGACCTATGCGTAAATTTTCCTTCGGGAGAATCATGAAAGATTGATACTGTAGCAAAGGGATTTAAGTTTGAACTTGGGGGTCATTCTGTGGAAGCCGACCTTTATGTTTTTGCAATGAAGGAATTCGATCTAATCTTAGGACTAGATTGGCTTACCAAGAATAAGGTCGTCATTAGGTGTTCAAGCTGAGAAATTGACCTTGAAACCCCCGAGGGTCACCATATCACTTTTCGTGGGATAAAGTCCAGGATGGAAGTGCGAGTCATCTCCGCCGTTAAAGCTGCAAAGCTTATACGGAAAGGAAATAGTCAGGGATACCTAGTCAGCATCTCTGAAGTTGTGAGGGAAGAAGCAACACCAGTTTCGGTACCAGAGGTAAGTGTTTGCCAAAATCGTGTATGATTTCCACGCAAGTGAACGTGGTCGTTGTTGTCGCGGCAAGTTAACCAAGTTAAATATCGAACACAGGGAAACGATGCGATATCAAGCAAGCATTGAATGTCTACAAAAGGCTAATAGCTAGGAAAGCAAGAAAACCATCAAGGATTCTATCTACTAATCAAGCAAGAATAGTAAATCCTAACTATCACCTCAAAGAAGTGAGCAAGGGTGAAGTGTACATGGAAGTAATCCTACTATGGTTCCTCTAGAATCCTATCCATCCTAGCATGCAAAAGGTGTCTTGGTGTCTTAGTCAAGCCAACTAGTGTCTAGATCTCTCTACAACACAAGCTAAGGCTCTATTAGGTGTCTAGATATCTCTACAACTCGTAACACTCAAATTAAGAGGTCTTAGGCTAATATGCAATTCTCATTGGTCATACAAGCCAAACATCAAACACTTGGTATGCTTAAGGTTCTTATAGCTCAATTCTCATTTCATAGCTAACCATATAAGCCATACATTCCAATTAAACATACCAAACATTCATATAAGTCATTAATAAGAGAACTAATCCAACAAGATCACTAATTCATGCATATGATTAACAAGAGACTAAATTCCCATAGTATTCATACAACCATGCAACAAAGATATTATCCCATGGCTAATTGGAAATGAAAATCAACAATTAACAATGTAAACATTATGAATAATAACTATAACAAGAGAATTAAAGGAAAACTTACCATATGAATAGAAATTGAATACAAGCATCAAACCTTGAAAACGCTATATCTAAATCCAGAATGCAAAATACAAAACTGAACTGTAGAAACGTAGCTTGAATCGAGAGAAGAACGTAGGAACAAACAGATCGAAATTCTGACGGACATATCAAAAGTTATGGACGAAAGAAGATTGAATCTAACTAAGAACCCACTAATAACCTCTAATCTCTCTCTCTAAAACTACCTAATGATCTAACTAATGAAGATGATTCCCCTTGGAAATCTGATCCTTGAGGTATTTATAGTGCCCACAATGCTTGGTAAAAAATGCCCTTCATTAAACGCGCGAAAAGACGAAACTGCCCTTCGAAAATTGGAAATCCAAGCCTTCGCACGAGCACAAGCAGGTGGTCGCACGAACGCGGGCTCGTGTGAGCATTCGTGCTATGCTTTGCAGCCCGAAACAGAAAGGTCTCGCACGAACGTGGCTTGTGGTCGCACGAACGTGGCCTGTGGTCGCTCGAGCCCTGCTTCGACTCGTCCGATCGATCCTCGATTTCTTGTTTTCTTCATATCTTGAGTTCTAGAGCTCCGATTGACTCGATTCTTTTTCCGTTGCGACCCTCTCTTCGAACTCGTCGACATGGTATATCATTTGCCTCCATTGGATCAACTCACATTTTCTGAACTTTTACGAACTTGCTTGTCTTTTGCCGGTTTTTGCTCGTTTTCACTACAAAAAACATTTTCTTGCCACAAAATGGTTAATAGGACAATTTATACCAAATATGAATATAAGCACATCAAAACCATAGAGAAATGGATGCAAAAAGATGCAATTATGACCCTAATCAGTAAGGGACTACCCTGATGTATTTCCAGAAGAACTAACGGGTCTGCCCCCATGTTGATAGCATTTCTTAATCGTTGTTCGTTATGTGGCTTTGTATCGGATTAATTCTACCAAACAATAATCTTATGATTTATGTTCTTGGAGGGGATAATGTAGAGAGAGAGAGAGTTTAGAGAGAGAAAGTGTAATGTAGGAAATATATTAATTATGAGAAATTGTGTGAATAGTACAAGAGAGGTCTTATTTATAGGTGTGTGAGTGTGAGACGGCACCTTATGAGCCTATTTGGCTTCCGGTGTTGACGAAGGTCCGTGACCTTCGTCCTGGTCCCTCACACTATTCCCTACATCGTGCCTCGTCCTCCTACAATGCCTTAGATTAGATGGGCCTCATTAAAAACCTCACCGTAAACCACCCTTGTGGATAAACCGGACGGAGGGAAAAATAGCTCGCCATCGGGGTCCTATCGACCAACAAGTGAACTCCTAGGCGAGCACGAAGGTGGATTTCACTGGTTTGGGCGAGCTATGGGGCAAGCTCCAGTGCCTTGCGTGATTTACCAGCGTCGTGCGATGATGGACCTCGGCGAGGTCTTCAAGGGGACAGGAGGCGAGCTTGGGGCGAGCTCCAGAATCTTCAAGGGGATAGGAGCGAGCTCCTTTGGGCGAGCTATGCAGATATGCCACCCCCATGCGGACGAGCTCCGCACTTCCGCGGATCTAGATGAGTCCCGGCGACCTGCCAAACCTTTCAATTATCCACATGTCAATGTTGTTAGTTCGCCAGATCAACATTTGCCCCCCAGCTCGCATGCACCATGACCTCGTCAAATGTGCAAGCAGGCGAACTCGGCTATGGGTGATTGTCGGGCTAGCAGGCAAACTCAGCTAAGGTGGTTGCTTCGGGCCAACGTGGTGCGGGAATCCAGGAGTCATGCACGCCTTTTGAGGCCTCGGTTCCCGCCCACCATCATGTTAACTTTCAAATTTCTTGCAAACATGTCCCTGTACTTCGTGAATATCGCACCTCGCCCCGACGTCTATAAATAGGGGGAAGTGGGTTCATTTCCTCACTTTCTGCATTTCAAATTCTCAGAGCTTTCCCGGCGACCGATTTTTCTTGTGCTCGACAGATTTTCGAAGGCTCTTCAAGGTAGGATTCGATCTTTCTTCCCTTCTCTTCTGCCTTTTACGTCATTTTTTTTCCATTTTTTCGGGATTATTGAATTTTGGACCGAGAATCTCTTGGACTCCCTTGACTTTGGACTATTGGATTTTGGATTAAGAGACGCTTGAACTTCTCTGAGACCATGTCGACACATTCCTCGAGCAGGACTCTTTCGGACCGGAACCCTGATAAACGGCCAATAATTGAGGAGGAGCCACCTAGGGTTTCATATGTGGAATCGGCTCCAGCTCTGAGGCGACCTCGGTAGCTCGCTAGGTCTCCGGCGAGCTACGTCCCGATCCAGAGGAAGGAGCCTCCAGTTCCGTATACCGCGAGGTATGGGCGGAAGGCGGCGAGGTATGGGCGGAAAGAGTTGTCAGTGGCAACGAAGGACCCGAGGAGGTTGATGAGGGCATTGCCGAGGTCGGCGAGGAGGGTGGCGACCTGGAGGAAGTTAAGCTCGAATGGTTCCGCCGTATCGGTTTCCCGGAACCCCAGCTGATTGAGTACCAGGTTCCCACCTAGGTCGTTCATCCATTCGATTGGAACGAGTATGTCGCTGAGTATGCGGTGAGCTTCCCCTGCCCGAGCCAGGTACCTCCTGCCGACCCCGCCGACCTGAAGGAAGTTGTCCCGTCTGAGTACAAGGCTGGCGAGGTGGTGAGTCTCATTAATGAATGCGACCTGCCCATCCTACGTAGGGAGTATCGCATCCGGCTTGACATCTTCATGTACGCCCCAATGAAGGATGAGCGAGCCGACGCGCCTCCTGAGGGGATGACCTCTTTGAACGTTGATGTTCTAAGGGCCGGGCTTACATTGCCACTACACCCGATCATCGGCCAATATCTTGCTGACAATAATCTGGCCATCACCCAGCTCACCCCGAATGCATGGAGCAACCTTCTTGCCGCCCTGTCTGTCTTTGGACTGGAGGGCTATGAAAACGCGACGACCTCGGTGGACCTGGGCGAGCTCTTCGCCGTGACCAAGCGGGCGCAGGATGGCGCGGGGTATTATTATCTGAAAGCTCGCCCAGGGGAGAAATTTCTCGGGGATTTGCCAAATAAAGTCTGTGACTGGAAGAAGCAGTTTTTCTTCATAGGCGGAGATTGGCGAGCCTCCAGCACGTACCACGGGCTAGGTGACCGTATTCCCACTCCGGAGGGATATGGGGAAGCCAGTAGTAGGTCGCCTATTTCGGTGTGTGTGGGTTGAATTAGATATACTAATTATAATTTTCTTTCTTTTTGCAGTTCCGAAGCGCCACAAATCCAGCAGAGGCAGACCTAAGGTGTCGGCGCAGTTCAACATGGTGCGCGCCATCTGCTGCTTGAGAAGTGAGAAGGATAGGCAAGTCGCCCACCTGTGCGCGCACCATTGCCTGCGGCTCACCGGGCTCCTTACACTGCCGCACCACCTCGATATCCAAAGTCCCGAGCTCCCAGGTTTAACTCTTTGAAGCTTGCCTATGGGGGGGTAGCTCGCCCATCATGCTGACATTCGTAGTTTTTTATGCAGGCGGTAGCTTCTTCGCCATACCGATCGCTGAGGTCCCAGAGGCCTACCAAATCATCAAGGAACGCTTCGAGATGGGCCCACCTCGCCCCAACAGACTTGCCCCACCGTCCGTGCTCGCGCTGGAGGAGAGCAAGGAGGCAGAGCTCGCCTCCAATAAGGGTGAGACAGGGGGTCGGGAGCCCAAAGGGAGAAAGTCAAGGCTGCCGAGAAGTCCAAGGCTTCAGAGGTCGCTCGGACCTGCCGAGGTGGGGGGCGAGTTGTCGCCCCCTCCGAGCGAGGTCGAGGGAAGAAAGGGTCCCAAAGGGGCGAAGGGTCCCGAGCTGGCGAGGAGGATCCCCCAGCTCGCAAGAGGACTAGGTACACGGGCCTGGTCGACGAGGATTCCGACCGGGTCGAGAGGACCTCGGTGAGGTTCGGGCAAGGGGGATCCACTCAATCCACCGCCCCGCTCGCGGCCACGCCTACTCGGAGCTCGCCACCCTCGCCGTCTCCATTCGGGGTGCAAACCAATGACGACACGCTCCTTGGTTGGGATCCTGACCGAGCTCAGTAAGTAGTTCGCCCAACCGACTCACGTTGCTCATTGTTTTCTATTTTTCTAACATTTTATATCAGTTTTGGTCTCGCAGTTATGCCCCAATTGCCTTTCCGAACCGCCATGAGGCCCTGCATGCCTAGCTATCCCGCTCCCTCACGTCGATGCGGAACCTCCCTCCAGGCGTAGCTCGGAATCCTGTG
This sequence comes from Prunella vulgaris, assembly GCA_026898435.1. Classification (NCBI taxonomy): domain Eukaryota; kingdom Viridiplantae; phylum Streptophyta; class Magnoliopsida; order Lamiales; family Lamiaceae; genus Prunella; species Prunella vulgaris. The sequence goes on along the minus strand of JAPKLY010001893.1, from coordinate 23,657 downwards.
AGTGAGATGCCCAGGCATTGGACGACTCCGTCGGTGGCGAACATCAATAGCCAGGATCTGAAGGAGAACCTCCTCCTCTCGGCTCATCATTCGAGTAGATTGGTGCTCGCCAATCAGAAAGCTCTCGAGCAGCTCACCGAGTTGGAGGCAGGTCTCTCCGACAGGAATAGAAGGATGTTGGCGCTGGCGGACACGGCTGACAAGGCGAAGAGGCAAGCGCAGCTCGCCGAGGAGAGGGCTGAGGCATCGTTGACCGCCGAGCAAAGTGCCCTTCAACAGCTTGAGACTATCCAATGCCGGCTCACCATGCTCGAGCAGGAGATGGAGGCGAGGATAAAAGCTAAGGAAGAGGAGCTCGCCGTCCAGCTCGCCCAGGAGGTCGGCAGCAATGGGATCACAAAGAAGGACCTCTCACTGCAGCGGGGTTTGGTGAAGAGCTCCAGCGCTGAGTGCGAGAGGCTAAGGGGCGAACTGGAGGCGAAGGCTAACGAGGTTACCGAGCTACAGAGTGTTGCCTCCTCCTCGCCGGACCTGGCAGCCGTGAAGGCCGAGGCCTCTGACAGAGGATGCGTCCAATGTTATGCGGAGGTCTTACGGACTCTTTGGTGGGCTCGAGCTCACAAGGATGACGAGGTGGAGGCAGTTATGGGCGACTTCAAGGCCTGCCTGGACCGGGTCCCCTTTCCTGATGGTGCCGAGCTGGACATAGGCGACCTTCCTGAGCTCGGCATCCCCCTCAACTTTGTGCCTGCGCAATTCCAGATTATCAAAACAGTTGAGGTGCCGGAGCTGGGCATTGGCGAGGAGGAGGTCGCCGGCGAGGAGGAGCAGGTTCCCCTTACTGTTGCGCAGCTCCAAGAAGCCTGCGGGGATGCTATGCTGAACCTCAGTGAGTTCGACACCACCGGGCTCACTGGCAATATCACAACAGAGGCCGAGCTCGCTCTCCCATCCAACCCGGTAGCCCCTGGCTCCAGCGAGGTGCTTGCTGATGCCCCTCCCGCTGCTCCAGATGCTTAGGCTTTTTCTTGCTTTCTTAGACTATCTTATTATTAACTTGTGGTAGGTCGCCGGGTTGTGGAGCTCGCCTAGAAGGAGCTCCATTTTTGTAGCTTTTAATTTTTTGTTCAAGTAGATTTAGCTCACCGGGCATGTGCAGCTCTCCCAGAAGGAGCTTTTTGCAGTTCAAAGATGGCCAGCTGGTCGGCCTTTGTGGCCAGCAAGCTACTCATACTTAGGATTTTTTCAAGTATATTTTTGACTTGAAAATCTCTTAAGTATCTTTTGAATATAAGTCGAGCATTTTTTATCCAACTCTTTTCATTTATGAATTTGCACTTTTACGTTATAATTTCCTAAATAGCTCGTTCTTGTTTATTTTTCTGGTACATAATTGTTCGTCTTATTCTACTTTGAGAAGCGAATAGTTTGTTTTACGTCACTTACGACTACGAATTGTACCTCTGTTTTGAGAGTGTGTATTCTTCGTCTTATGCCACTTAGGGCCGCGAATCGTTCGTCTTAGACCACTTAGGGCGGCGAACTGCACTTCGATTGATTCACGTTGGGCCATTGGGTTTCATGAACCTTGCCTTAGACATTTTTTCGTCTTTTTCGTGAATTTTTCTAACTTGTGGCAGTAGGTGCTTAGCAACCATTTAAGGAGGGTACCTTAGGGACCTTGGGCACTTTGGCCTTTGCCTTCGAGCTATTTAATTACAACGCTTGGGACCTTGGTCCTTGCGCATTGAGGATTTTTGACCATGTGGGTGAGCTGGGTTTGGCGAGCTCTCTGGGGCAGTGGGCGACCTGGTGCAGCTCGCCTGGTTGGAGGGCTGCGCAGGTCCAAACACTTGGGAATTTTTTTAAATTTCTCTGACTTTGCAAATTTTCTGACTTTTTATAGCAACGTAATTTACATCGGTTGCCATCGACATTTCTGATGCAAACCTTCGACTAGTCTATTACAGGATTCTAGTCTATTGGTAGAACTTTTTTAGATGTGCCGAGCTCCAGGTGTATGACGAAGCTTTGCCTTCTGCGTCTTCTAGATCATAGGTACCATTTGGCCAGGCTGCGGTGACCCGGAATGGTCCTTCCCAGTTTGAACCGAATACACCTGGTGGGGCCATCAATTTCTTTTTTAACACCAGGTCTCCGACCTTGAATTTTCGGTCTTGGACCTGAGAGTTGTAATATTTTTCCGCTCTACGCTTGTAGGTGGCATTTTTCATTTCTGACGAAGCTCTGGTCTCCTCGACCAGATCCTTCTCTACTGCCAGGGCTTCATCATTCTTTTCTTCATCATACCCCACCACCTTCCAAGTCTTGTTTTGGACTTCAACCGGGACTACGACTTCAGTCCCGAAGGCTAGGGCAAATGGGGTCTCCCCTGTGCTGGCCCTATAGGAAGTTCTGTAAGACCATAGGACCTCTGGGAGTTCATCTGCCCAGCTCCCTTTCTTTTCTTCGAGGCGGAGCTTCAATATATGTTTCAGAATCTTGTTCACCGCCTCGACTTGGCCGTTCGATTGGGGATGATATGGAGTTGAGTAGAGCTTCTTGATGTTCCATGAACTGCAGAAGTCCCTCAGTTTCTGTCCGTCGAACTGCCTTCCGTTATCAGTGATGACCGACTGCGGGAGCCCAAATCTGCAGATCCGGTTTTTCCAAATGAAGCCGATCATCCTTTCTTGGGTTATAGTTGTGAGAGCCTCGACCTCAGCCCACTTAGTGTAGTAGTCTACTGCTACAACAACAAACTTTACACCGCCTCTAACAGGTGGAAATGGGCCGATCAAGTCGATTCCCCATTTCGCGAAAGGTCATGGGCTGAACACCGACTTCAGCTGGTTGGCTGGGGAGTGGATGTTAGGTGCGAAAAGTTGGCACTTTCGGCACCTTCGAGCGAAGCTGATGGCATCTTTGCGAAGAGTAGGCCAGTAGTAGCCCTGCCTGATCGTCTTGTATGCCAATGCTTGCCCCCTAGCGTGACTCCCACAAATCCCTTCGTGAATTTCTTCTAACACTTCGGACCCCTGCTTCCTAGTTAGGCATTTGAGTAGGGGTAGAGAGAATCCACGTTTGTATAGTTGGCCATCCAGCAGTGTATATCTGGCAGCTTGCTTTGCTAGCCGGCTAGCTTCCCAGGTGTCTACGGGGGTTGTTCCATCTGCCAAATATTTTTGGATTGGAGTGCGCCAATCTTCACCATCTTCACTATTCTCCTGCCCCCCACTCGAGGTTTGATTTATCTTGTAATCAGACGTTGAGGGGTTTTTCAGTGTGGTGATCACAACCTTCGTGAATTCGGCTTCGCCATTGCTAGTAGCTAGCAGGGCTAGAGCATCTTCTTGCGTGTTTTCTAGCCGTGGTATCTAATTGATGTAAACCTGCGTAAACATCGAGATTAGATGCGCGGCTATCTTCTGGTAGGTCATCATCTGCTGGTCTTTTGCCTCATATTCCCCCCGGACTTGGGATATTATTAGCTGGGAATCTCCAAAAACTTGAAGATTGGTTGCCCCCACAGCTAATGATAGCCTAAGTCCCGCTATCAGTGCTTCATATTCTGCCTCGTTGTTGGTTGCTCGAAAGTCAAACTGAATTGCAGAGGTGAAGACTTGTCTATCCGGGCTGATTAGGACCACGCCGGTTCCTGCTGCTACGCTGGTTGATGATCCGTCTACATAGAGATGCCACAGAGCTATACGCCCCCTTGTTGGATCTTGTGGGAAAGTTTGCTCGACGATGAAGTCGGCAAGTGCTTGTCCCTTGATTGCTGTTCGGGGTGTGTAGGTTATACCGTATTGGCTGATCTCCAGTGACCATTTCAGCAGGCGCCCGGCGGTGTCTGGGCGCTGTAGTATTTGGCGTAGTGGGAACGTTGACAGCACCTCTACCGGGAGGTCAAAGAAGTAGGGCCTCAATTTTCTAACACTCATCACCAGTGCATAAGCCAGCTTCTCTGTTGGGGTGTATCGCAACTCAGCTTCGTGTAGGACTTGGCTCATGTAGTACACTGGTAGGTGCATTTTCGCCTCTTCTCGGACCAGGACGGAGCTGATGGCCACCTCCGATGCGGCTAGGTATAGATACAACTTCTCTCCAGGTATCTGTTTTGATAGGACCTGCGTATCCGCTAGGTATGTTTTGATGTCTTCGAAGGCTCGTTGGCATTCACTTGTCCAGACGAACTGGTTTTTGAGGTGGAGCTTGTTGGCTTTGGCCACCTCTTTGTACCTCTGTGTGTTTGCCTTAATTGCCTCGAAGAACGGACAATTTCGGTCGCCGGACCTGGAGATGAATCTGTTCAGGGCTGCCATGCATCCAGTCAGCCTTTGAATTTTTTGGACGGAATTGGGTATACCCATCTCGATTATGCATTGAACCTGCGTTGGGTTGACCTCAATTCCATGCTGGATAACTAGGTGCCCCAGGAACTTTCCGGAGTGTACGCCGAAGCTGGTCTTTTTGGGGTTCAACTTCATGTTATAGTGGCGCAGTATGTCGAAGGTCTGTTTTAGGTGGTCCAGGTGGTCCTCCTTTCTCAAACTCTTGACAACTATGTCATCCACGTACACCTCCATGGATTCGCCAATGTGTTGGTCAAACATTTTGTTCACCAATCTTTGGTAGGTGGCTCCGGCGTTGATGAGTTGGAACGGCATCCTTTCCCATCAATACATGTTCTTGTTGGTGTAGAACGCTGTGTGTTCCTGGTTATCTGGGTGTAGAGCTATCTGGTGATAGCCTGCAAAAGCATCCATGAATGTCATCATCTCATGGCCTGCGGTGCTATCCACCAGCTGGTCAATGTGAGGCAGTGGGAAGTTGTCCTTCGGGCATGCTTTGTTCAGGTCCGTGAAGTCAAAGCAGAGTCTCCATGTCCCATTGTGTTTCTACACCAGGACGGGGTTTGCAACCCACTGCGGACACAGAGCTTCCTTGATGAGCTTGTTGTCTAATAACTTCTCCACCTCAACAGTTAGGGCTGCGTACTTGTCTGGTCCATACTTCCTCCACTTTTGGCGTACAGGTCTCCTCGTCGGATCTATGTTAAGTCTGTGGCAAGCGTGTTCCAACGGGATCCCCGTCATGTCTTCGTGGGACGAGGCAAACACGTCCAGGTTGGTCATTAAGAACAACTCCATCCTCGACCGGTACGGTTCAGGTAACTCAGAACCGATAAAAAGTTCTAAGTCCCTTTCCGGGTCCACCGAGAGTGCCGTCAATTCTTCCATGGGGGTGGCTTTTCTCTTTTGACTTTTCCATCTCGAGTCGCTGATGAACTCATCCCACTCCTCTTATGACATCTGCGTAGGCTCGTGACCTATGCGCGGTTCGAGGTCATCAGGTTGGCTTTCAGCTTGGGCGGGCTCGTCAGCTGTGAGCACCTCCGGTGGTTTGTCAACTTGGGATGGTGCGGTGACTTGGGGAGTTGGGTCAAAGTCCATTGGTGTTGGTTCTTAACCTCCCGCAGGTCCCCCATCTTGGGCTTCATCAACTACCTCCATGGGAGCAAGTTGTTGCTCCTGTGCAGGTACTGATCCCTGCGCAGGTCTCAACACCTGGGTTTCTTCCAAGTCTTCCATTGGTGTCGGTTGTGTGTCTTGCATAGGTCTAGTGCCTTGGTTGATTTCTAACAAATCGCCTACCTCCATCATCTCAGTTTCGACCGAGATGACGTCTAGGATGTTTGGCTCATCTGCAAGAATCTGTATGTCCCCCTCAAGGACTTGGACTCGTGTCACCACTTTTTTGACCTGGCCATCTTTCATTTGGAGTAAACACGCTCGGGCCTTTTTCTGGTCACCTTTTATAGTTCAGGCACCTTTTGGGGTTGGGAATTTTAAACAGTAGTAGTAGGTGGAACACGCCACTTTGAATTCATTAATAAACGGGCGACCAAGGAACCTGTTGTAGGAGGACTGCTGGTCGACAACTAGGAAATCTATGAGCCTAGTCAGTCTACTTTCGGGATCTTCGGCCGATACAAGCTGGACGCTCAACCTGACACTACCTAGGGGGACGGTTACAACTTCTTCGAACCCCACTATCCTAGCATTGCTAGGTTCCAGATATGACTCAAAATCACCTAAGGCATCTAAGGTGGATTTGAAGAGGATGTTGGTGAACGCGCCGGTGTCCACAAGCAGCCTGTGAACTCGGACGTTCATGATGTTGGCAGTTATCACCAACGAGTCATTGTGGGGCATCAGTACCCCCTCCAGGTCCGCTGAGGAAAATGTCAGCTCATTAGTAGCTGTGAGACGGACCTGGGGCCGGAGCTGCCTTCCTGGACTTGGTTTATGGCCCGGATTTCGGCCTTCCTCTTTCTCCTGGATATGGAGGATCCCCCGTCCTGGAGACCTTCGACAGCTCCGATTTCCTCCTCGAGAACTAGGAGCTCTTGGGTGGGCTCCAAGTTTTGCTGAGGCTGGGGAGGTGCCCTCCTTCTGTTGTGGGGACCAGGTTGGTCGGTTTCTTCCTCTTCATCATCGGAGGTAGCCCTCCTTTCGAACCTTGGCCTCTTAGCTGGGGCCTTATTCACGAACTCGGCCAGCTTCCCATCCTCGTAAAATTTCCAGAGTTGCTTGAGGAGGTCTCGGCACTCGCTGGTGAAGTGGCCGATAGCCTGATGGTAGGTAGGGGTGAGCATGGTTCGGTTCGGTAACCGAACCGAACCAAATCACCAAAACCGACCTAACCGAATTTATTATTATTAGAAACCAAAACCGAACCATATACATTAAAAACCGAAACCAAAATTTTTAGTTCAGTTTTGGTTCAAAACCATATTAACCGAAATATCACTAGTCAAATTTGTATGTGCAAAAACAGGGAGAGGGGAAGTGGTGACTTGGTGGCCGCCTGCCGTGAGCTTAGGTGGACGGCGACGGATGGGAATGGGGTGAGCGGCGTGAGGGTAAGGGAGGGAATTTCTGGAAGTGAGGCGTCGTGACCGTGAGAGTGAGGGAGGGAATTTGGAAGTGGTAACTTACAGATTTGAGGGTTACGGGTTTTTTTATCTATATGTAATGTAATTATATTTATGTAATATAATATTTAGTAATAGTATTATACACATATAATTATATATATATATATATATATATATATATATATATATATATATGTTTAAATTCGGTTCGGTTTTCGGTTTTTCGGTTTTTTTATCTTAAAAACCGAAACCGAAACTGAAAACCAAAATATTAAATATTTAAAACCAAAACCGAACCGAATACCAAATTAACCGAACCAAATTCTTATTTCGGTTTGGTTCGGTTCGGTTTTTCGGTTAAAACTGAATAGTGCTCACCCCTAATGGTAGGCACATAATTTGTTGGGGTTGAGCTTCGTGCGGTCCTGACGGATTCGCATTGGCTCTTCCAGCATGGCCTTGCCTTCGACGGCAGTGAAGACGTGGTCAACGGAGACAGTGAGGACCTGGTTGAGCTTTTCTTTGAGCTCGTCTCCCTCGCCAAAGGCTTTTAAGTTCCAGGAGCTTTGTAGGTGCCCCCGGACTTCTTCCCGTAGGGCTTTCTTTCTTCGTGGGCACCAACTTCTTTCAGTAGTACCTCCTGCATAGCCACGAACACCCCCGCCTTGTGACAAAATTCACTGTAAGTGTTGGGACATGCGAGGTGCATCTCCTTCCAGAGGTCAGTGCCCCTCCTGAGTCCGGCCATCGCTGTGACGACCTTGATGTCCTCACTTACCGGCTCGCCTTCCAGCAGGATTTTATCGAACCTTTCCAGGTACTGCTGGTCAGTCTCATTCTCACCTTGATGGATGTTGGCGAGTCGGTGCTTCTGGGTAAGGTAGGATCCGAACCCAGAGAAGTGGGCCAGGAATTCCCGAGAGAGTTGGCCAAATGAGCAGATTGACCCCGGGGCGAGTGAAGAGAACCAGCGGTGGGCTCGATCCCCTAGGGTCAGTGGGAAGTTCCGGCACTGGGTGGGGTCGGTGGCGCCAACCGAAATCATGAAGTCCGTGTACTTATGGACTTTCGGGTCAGATTCGCCCTCGTACGTGGATATCACCAGGAATTAGACTTTCTTCTGGACCGGCGCACGGAGCATGGCAGGTGCCAATTGAGATCTGGGGAGAATCGTGGTGTCAGGTCCCCCAGACTTGGCTGCTACTTGTGCTTGTAGCATTTCAACGGCCTTTTTCAGTGAGGCCAGCTCGTCATCCCGGGTCACCTCCGGCGGAGGCTGCTCAAAGGTTGTGCGTCTTGCGGACGCACGTCCCCGAGGTGCCTCACTCTAGGGTGACCTCTTAGTGGCGGGCTGGAATTGGCGTCCGCCGTGAGGGCCTAGCTGGTCAGTAGCGGGCCTCCTCAGCCTTTCGTGGGCTGATCTGCGTGGCTGCTGGTCGGAGTCCCCGTGGGACGCAGCTGGGGCCGCCGTCCTCTCGTTTTACCCATATCTCGGACCCAGGCGGCCTTGGAGGACTTCCCTCCTTTGTGATTGGTGGGTGCCAGATGCCCCGGTATAGGCCGACTCCCTTCCGGTGCAAGGAGCGGGATCCTCCTCTACCATTTTGGCTTTACCCGTCCTCTCCCTACGCTGATGGGCTTATGCCGAGCTCGCCTCCTGGTCGGTAGGGAGGGCGCTGTAATCCCCCCTAGTTTGGGTACCCTGGGTGGGCCTAGTCTGCTCCCAGGCATCGGCAGCTGGAGCTCGCCTGGGTACCAGAGCAAGCTCGTCCTGCTGCCTCTGCTGCAATCTTTGTAAGGTCGCAATGGTGCGCTGGAGCTCGTCGGGGTTGCTGACCAGGTCCCTCAGGGCGGGGGCCAAGTCTTCTTGGGTCACCGCAACTCGCGGAAGTCGCGGAGCTGCGGTGCTCTTCTGGGGAGGTGGTTGCGAGGTCTCCACCACCTGGCGTGAGGTCTCCACCTCGGCCTGGTTCTGGTCACCTCCTTTGGACCTACCCGCAGCTGCGGAGGCCTGTCCTTTGGCGGCTCGAGTGTTAGCCATTTTTGGATTTCGGAGGGGGTAGCTCGCCACAGGTCGCCGAGGTGGAGAGTGGTCGCCGGGATGGGGGTCGTCCAGCTTGGGTGGAGCTGCGTAAGTTTTCGTCTAGCCTCGCGTTTGACGAATTATCTGGGGTCCGGTTTATTCGTGTATACGCGTGCGTTTGAAAACTTTTTCCGGACAAAATTTTGTAAATCCAAAAATTTGGATTTTTACCCGGAAATCTGGGTTTTTGTTTGAAGGAATGAATATGTATGTGTATCTTCAAGTGTTCGTGAGTTTTATCAAGAACACCTTTAAATCTTCAAATCTTCAAATCTTCAAACAAACCCTAACTTTTTGTTCTTGAAAATTTTTAATTTTTAGATTCGGGGCGCCCTCCTTCTAGCGCCAAATTGTTGATAGCATTTCTTAATCGTTGTTCGTTATGTGGCTTTGTATCGGATTAATTCTACCAAACAATAATCTTATGATTTATGTTCCTGGAGGGGATAATGTAGAGAGAGAGAGAGAGTTTAGAGAGAAAAAGTGTAATGTAGGAAATATATTAATTATGAGAAATTGTGTGAATAGTACAAGAGAGGTCTTATTTATAGGTGTGTGAGTGTGAGACGACACCTTATGAGCCTATTTGGCTTCCGGTATTGACGAAGGTCCGTAACCTTCATCCTGGTCCCTCATACTGTTCCCTACATCGTGCCTCATCCTACTACAATGCCTTAGATTAGATGGGCCTCATTAAAAACCTCGCCGTAAACCACCCTTGTGGATAAACCGGACGGAGGGAAAAAGAGCGCGCCATCGGGGTCCTATCGACCAAAAAGCGAGCTCCTAGGCGAGCTCGAAGGTGGATTTCACTGGTTTGGGCGAGCTATGGGGCGAGCTCCAGTGCCTTACGTGATTGACCAGTATCGTGCGATGATGGACCTCGGCGAGGTCTTCAAGGGGACAGGAGGAGAGCTTGGGGCGAGCTCCAGAATCTTCACGAGGATAGGAGCGAGCTCCTTTGGGCGAGCTATGCAGATATGCTGCCCCCATGCGGACGAGCTCCGCACTTCCGCGGATCTATTTGTCAAGAAGAAAGATGGATCCCTCCGAATGTGCATCGACTATAAGGGGTTAAATCAGCTGACAATTAAGAATAAATACCCCCTTCCGCGGATCGAGGATTTGTTTGACCAATTGAAAGATGCTCGCGTATTCTCAAAGATCGACTTGAGATCTGGGTACCACCAGCTGAAAGTCAAGGAGAGTGATATTCTAAAGACGGCTTTTAGGACACGGTACAGACACTACGAGTTCACAGTAATGCCTTTTGGAGTGACAAATGCCCCGGCAATCTTCATGGACTTGATGAACATAGTGTTTCACCAATATTTGGATAGTTTCATCATCGTGTTCATTGATGATGTACTCATATACTCCAAGAGTAAGGAACAACATGAGGAACATCTTAGGATTGTCTTAGGAACAATGAGGCATGAAAAGCTTTACGCAAAGTTCAGTAAGTGTGAGTTTTGGCTAGACAAAGTCATATTCCTAGGACACATCATCTCAGAAAAGGGGATAGAGATGGACCCGGCCAAATTGGAGGCCATAATGGATTGGAACAGACCATCCAATGCGAATGAGATCCGTAGCTTCCTTGGTTTGGCAGGGTACTACCGAAGATTCATTCAGGATTTCTCTCGCATTGCAAAGCCTTTGACACAACTGACGAGAAAGGCAGAAAGGTTTGTTTGGACTTCCGTGTGTGAAGAAAGCTTTCGAGAATTGAAGAAGTGTTTGACCACAACACCAGTTTTGACCATCCCCGATGGACCTGAAGGATTTGTCATCTACACCGATGCTTCCTTATCTGGACTGGGATGTGTGCTAATGCAACATGGAAAGGTCATCGCTTATGCATCATGACAGCTGAAAATGCACGAACAAAACAATCCCACCCATGACCTGGAATTAGTGGCAGTGGTCCACGCGCTAAAAATTTGGAGGCATTATCTCTACGGAGGAAAGTGCGAAATCTACACGGATCACAAGAGCCTAAAGTACTTCTTCACACAGAAGGAGTTGAACATGCGCCATAGAAGATGGCTGGAATTGGTAAAGGACTATGACTGCACAATTCATTACCACCCGGGAAAAGCAAATGTGGTGGCTGACGCCCTTAGCAGAAAGGGAAACGTAAAACTCAATTCTATGCCTACCACACAAACGCTATTAATTGAGGATTTCTTCCGAGCAATCAGTAGGTTTATTATCTCTACTGAGCTTCGGAGCACATTACTCACACTCAGCTTATCTGACTCGTTACTGAACTGTCCCTGCTGCCCCTGTGGACATTCAGCATACTGAGTAATTCTGGAAATCTTGACTGAGAGTGTTAGAGCATTTTTTTTGAGTCTTTCAGAAAATTCTGACATCAGTGCATTCCCCCCTACACTGATTGTACTCGTATCGGGACCAACAAGTGGTATCAGAGCAGTGGTTCAAAAGACCACTGACTTTGTTTACCAACAATTTCTGAGGAGAAACTTTTGGTGGTCAACTGAACAGATCTTGTTTCTGAAAACTGCATATCATGGCATCCAATTCTAAACGCCTTGAGGGAAATCTTCCTGAATTCTCTATTGATAATTATGACTATTAGAAATTCAGGGTACTCGCACATCTCTATTCCATCCATGATCAGATGCCTTTGGTAATTGAGTTGGGTCCGATCAAATTCATGAGGAATCTTCAGACGACTGGCCTGTTGCTGGCAATGTTCCTGTTCCAGCTGCCGGAGATGAAGAAGTGGAGAGGTCCGCGCTTAATTCTGATCAGATTAAGCAAATCGGACTGGATAATGTTGCTAAGAACATTATACTCCACACCATTTCTTACGAGAATTCGGTCAGGCTCATGCACCTTAGGACTGCAAAGGAGATCTAGGATGCCTTGAGAGAGATGAGTGAGGGATCAGAAAAGATCAAGGAGAACAAGAGAGATCTTGCAATCAGGAAGTTTGAGGCCTTCCGGATGTTAGAGGGAGAGTCCATCGATCAGATGGAAGCTCGGTTCATTAAGATGATGAACGAGCTAGCAACCCTTGGGAAGGAGTTTCCCATGAGGGAGGTGTCTTATAAAATCCTGAACTGTCTCCCTGAAAGATGGGACACAGGAGTGATCTTGTTGAAGAACACTCAGGATCTTACCAACATTACTCACTCTCACCTATTCTCAGAGTTAAAGGCTCTGGAATTCGACCTCGATAAGAGGAAGAAGAAGGGTGTTGTCAGTGAGGAAGTTAGTGAGGAGAAGACTCCTGAAAAGGAAAAGAGTGTGGCTCTTAAAGCTACTCCTGAGCCTGAGGCTGGATCTGGTTCTAAGTCTCTGAAGGACATGAACAAAGATGAGCTGGCCTTGGAATACAGCCAGATGACGAGGCGTTTCGAGAAACTGAACTCTCGATTCAGAAGGTATAAGAAATTTTATACTGACAGCCGTGATCGCAGGTACTCCAGCCCCAGGAGATCGAGCCCCCGAAGAGAAGAAAGAAGGGGTTCAGATTCTAGGAGAGATTGCAATGAGCCTGAGCGGCGCAGAGATGAGAAGAGGAGAGATGATGAGCCCAGAAGATCCAGCTCCAAACCTGAATGATCATCAGGGAGCATGAGGGAGTCATCAAACAAAAGGTACACTGACAAGAAGTTTGCTTCTGATGTAGATCAGTGCTACCACTGCAAGAAGACCGGACACTATCAGTATTATTATCCGGAGCTCAGTGCTCGTGAGCGAGAAGATCGGAGAACCAAGAGAGAGCTCAGGGCATCAGACCAGAGAGCTATGCTTGCTGAGGATTCCTCCGATTCAGACGGCCCAGGACGCCGGTCCCCTGAACTCTTCTCTGATGAGGAGTATGATGACCTCTCCCTAACGGCAAATGATGAGGTATGTTCTTCTGCCTCTTCTCCTGATCACGCACCTGAGCTTAGCTTAGACTCAGCAGGAGAACTCGACCTTCAGCTCGCTTTAGAGCAATTGATGGTTGACTTCTCAAGGCTGCAGGAGACTCATACTCACACAGTGGATGTGAATGCACAACTGAGTGGGGAGAACGATCGGTTAACTGAGTCTCTCAGAGTAAGAGATACTGAGGAAGCTCTCAGATTAGTACATCTCCAGGAAGAGCTACTTCATGCTCGGAACAAGCATGATGAAGCTCCACTGGAGGTAGAAAGACTGAAGGGTGTAATTAGCTCGCTGATTGAGACTCGTGATACTGATTTGTTCCTCGCTCAGGAACAGCTAATGATTGAGTGAATTGCTCTAAGAGTGATGATCTAAACTGAGTGGCAAGCTCGCCTTTGTGCTGAGCAAACTGCTTGGGATCTTGAGCTGATCTCAAAAGAGAAAGCTCATAAAGAGTTGTTGCTTCAGTACACCACTGAAATTGAGGCCCTGAAAGAAACAAATGGGCATCTTGAGGTTAAGCTGAAGAAGTTATACACATCTACCCAAGTGGTGGATGAGTTAACAAGTTTCTCTCAGCTGACCGATGGTGCTAAAGATGGGTTAGGTTATGATGCCTCAAAAGACCCAAAGGGCAAGAAGAAGAGAGGTGCCTCAGGGAGCAACTCTCAGAAGAAGTTTGTCCCTGCCCAAACTGAGGACAAGAGCCCAAGTGTTGCTCGTCAGGATAAAGGCAAAGGGAAGGAGAAAATGCCTGTTGAACCTGTCAGGCAAAGGCCAAAACCTAAGGGAAAGGCCAAGGCTCCTCATCCTGAGTCGAGGAAGACAGACCAAGGAAATTCCAAGGCTCAGCCTAGGAATCCTCAAGCTGGGAAGAACTCTGCTCCTAGCACTTCTCAGGCCCAGCCTGGAAATGCTCACGGTGGAAGGAAATCCAGTCAGAGGAGGCCTCAGGCAAGGCCAAGGACTACTGAGGTCCAGACACCTCAGACAGGGCACAGAGCCCATCAGGAGCGTCCCAATCCTCAAAGGAGAAGGACAAACCAGGTGGCCTCTGGAAGGCAATGGAGATCTGACTCCAATAACACTCAGACCAGACCTCAAGTGCCAAGAGGTCAGGCCTGAGCTGCTCCTTATCAGGACAGACCCCAGCCCAATGCACCCAGGCCAAAGAGGAACAGGAGGCCCGCTCCCAGGAACCAATTCAGGCTCCTGAACCTCAGGCTGACACTCATACACCCTCAACTTCCCAGGCACAAAGGAAGAAGACTGTGTATGTTGATGTTTCTGGGAGACAGGTTTACACTTCTGATACTATCAGAATTGTAAAACAAATCTGGATCCCGAAGGGTATGGCTGACTCCGTAGGACCCAATACGAGATGGGTACCTGAGGCCTGATTCTTTTCAGGTCACGGCTGGCTACAAGAAGAGGAAGGAAGATCTGATGAAGGACTAGTACTTGGACTTAGGGTGTTCCAGGCACATGACCAGATTTCGTGATCTCCTTCAGGATTATGTAGCTCAAGAAGGCCCGCAGGTAACCTTTGGTGATAACTCTAAGGGTTTCACCAGGGGATTCGGAACCCTTATTATTGGCTCTGTCCGTGTACTGAATGTATCATATGTTGAGGGACTGAGACATAACTTACTCTCAGTCAGTCAGTTTTGTGACCGAGGATATAGTGTAGAATTTACATCTAACATGTGTCTTGTGAAGGATAAATCTACACTACAGGTTCTGATTACAGGTTTCAGGAGGGGCAATGTATATTTTACTGACTTCAAGAGCAGTCCTCCTGAAACTTGTTTGGTCGCTAAGAGCTCATCAGAGCTCAGTTGGCTTTGGCATAAACGCCTGAGTCACTTAAACTTTAAGATTATTATCAAAATTTCAAGACTTTCTCTTGTAGATGGTCTACCAAATGAAGTTTTTAGCAAAGACCACGTGTGCGGAGCATGTCAGGAAGGTAAGCAAACCAAAGCCTCATTCAAAGAGAAAGAAGCCTTCTCAACTGACAGAGTGCTTCAGCTCCTGCACATGGATCTCTTTGGTCCAGTTACTCCTGTCAGCATAAATGGTAGGAAATATACCCTTGTTGTTGTTGATGATTATTCCAGGTATACATGGGTTATTTTCTTGCTGAACAAGAAGGAGACTCAGTTCAAGCTTCCGGAGCTACTCAAGTAATTGAGTACTGAACAGGGTCAGAGCATAGTCAGGATCCGATCAGATCGAGGAACTGAGTTTATAAACTCTATTATAACTGACTTCTGTACTAACCATGGTATAGCTCATGAGACTTCTGCAGCTAGGACCCCTCAGCAGAATGGGATAGCTGAAAGAAGGAATCGGACCCTGAAGGAAGCTGCCAGGACCATGTTGGCTGAGTCAGGACTGCCCAAGAAGTACTGGGCTGAAGTAATCAACACTGCTTGCTACACTCAGAACCGATCTATGCTGAACAAACAACATGCTTAGACACCTTATGAAACTTGGAACAAGAGGAAGCCTCGCATCTCTTATTTCCATATTTTTGGGTATAAGTGTTTCATCCTGAACAATGGGAAAGACCAGCTGAAAGCCTTTGATAGCAAATCTGATGAGGGAGTTTTCTTAGGATACTCCTCAGTCAGTAAAGCTTTCAGGGTGTATAACTGTCGGACTCTTTGTGTGGAAGAAACACCTCATGTTGTGTTTGATGAGTCTGCATCAGTGCATAGGAAATAAGTTCCGAGTCTTGACACTGAGGGGGTTACCAAGAGAGTAACAAGACTGAGTTTGAAAAATCCTGAATTCAAGATCAAACTTGTCAGTGCTCCCAAAGGATGGGATTATGATGATGAAGATCAGGATGGACCTCAGGCCAACCCTCAGCAAGCCCCAGCCTCGGAGAATGTTGAGCCTCAGACGGAGGGATAGACTCAACCTGAGGTACGTACTATCGGTGATGATGCTTCTGCACCTGAGACAGTTACTGAGTCGAACTCTGTAGGGGGAAACAATGTCTCTGATATTGGCCAACCCTCAGGAACTGACTCAGTATCCCCTGTTCTTGCTCGTTCCGCTTCTTTGCCTGTTATTGTAGAGACTAATGTTTCAGGATCAGGCGAGGGAACGTCAGCAGCTCCCAGTGCTCCCGTCAGCAGGAGGTGATGGCTAGATAATCACTCATTGGCTGATATCATTGGTGATAACAATGAGGGGGTCAGGACGAGGTTGTCCTTTGGCGAGAGTTCTATGTTTTGTTGTTTCCTGAGTGATCAGGAACCTAAAAGTATAGAAGAAGCTCTTGCTGACCCCAACTGGATCCTAGCCATGCAGGATGAGCTCAATCAGTTTGAGCGGAATCAGGTTTGGGAGTTAGTTGAGAGACCTAGGCGTCAACATGTTATTGGCACTAAGTGGGTCTTTAAGAACAAGAGGGATGAGAAGAATGTTGTTGTCAGAAATAAGGCCAGACTAGTAGCAAAGGGTTACTCTCATGCCGAAGGAATAGACTATGATGAGACCTTTGCTCCAGTCGCAAGGTTGGAAGCAATCAGGTTGTTTCTGGCATATGCAACATTCAAGAAATTCAAAGTGTATCAGATGGATGTAAAGAGTGCCTTTCTGAATGGTGTACTGAACGAGGAGGTCTATGTTGAGCAACCTCCAGGGTTCGAAGTTGGTGTCAAGGTATATCACCTGAAGAAAGCTCTTTATGGCCGGAAGCAAGCTCCGAGAGCTTGGTATGATACACTATCCCAATTTCTGATAGACCACGGGTTCGTGAAAGGAACAGTGGATAGGACCCTCTTCCGGATATCCGAAGGGGAGGACATTCTCTTGGTTTAGATTTATGTAGATGACATAATTTTTGGATCTCCTAATCTGAAGCTTTATGAGAAATTCTCCAAACTGATGACTGGGAAATTTGAGATGTCAACGATGGGAGAGATGAATTTCTTTCTGGGTCTCCAAGTCAGGCAAACTGACTCCGGAATCTTCATAAATCAGTCCAAGTTTGCGAGGGACTTGATTCAGAAATTCGGAGTTCAGTCCAGCAAAGTCTCACGCATTCCCATGAACACAAATGAGAAGCTGGATCCTGACAAAAAGGAGTCTCAGTAAATCAGACTGAATACAGGGCACTAATAGGATCTTTATTGTACCTGACTGCTAGTCGTCCTAACATCACTTATGCAGTCGGAGTGTGTGCAATGAATAAGTCTGATCCAAAGAAGAGTCATCTAGAGAGTGCCAAAAAGATACTGAAATACCTGAGAGGTACAGTCAATTTAGGACTTTGGTATCCCTCTGATGACAACCTAGAACTGACTGGCTATTCAGATGCAGATTATGGAGGCTGTAGGCTTGATAGGAAATCAACTACAGGCACATGTCAGTTTCTAGGTAGTAAACTGATCTCTTGGTTTTCAAAGAAGTAAACCAGTGTTGCAACGTCTACTACTGAGGCTGAGTATATGGCGGCAGGCAGTTCTTGTTCTCAGATTCTTTGGCTGAAACAGCAACTGAGAGACTACCAAATTGAGGCCACTAAAGTCCCAATTTTTTGTGACAATAATAGTGCCATTACCATATCCCAAAACCCAGTCTTACACACAAGGTGTAAGCATGTAGACATCAGGCATCACTTTATCAGAGATCATGTTGAGAAGAAGGACATCAGGATGGAGAGAGTCCCTACTGATAAACAGAGAGCTGATATCCTGACTAAGGCTTTGCCTGAAACCAGGTTTGTTGAATTATCAGTAGAGTTAGGACTCCTTGACCCAGGCTTAGGAGATTCTAACTAAATCTCAGATCAGAATGCATAAGGTCAGGGGGAATGACTAACTAGGACTCAGGATGAAGGAATATCAGAGAGAATGTGAATGGTTGTAGGGGAACATTCAGTATGAAAGGGATGATCAGTACAGACTGATTAAGATTCAGGAAACTAAATTCAGTGCTTGTCACCCTGATAGGTCAAATGTGGTATCAGTTAGAATACAAATCTGACTGACTGGTATGTTTCCTGATTTTCTTTCAGTCATCGTATCTTGCGTGCATCATTCTTGATACTGTTTGCTGTATTGTCAAATCAATTTATTTTGTCACTTAATCCCAGCCATTCATTTAATATTCGGTTATTATTTAATGAAAATTATTTGAATTTAATACGGATATGCTCTGACGCGCATTTAATGCATAGAGGGTGGGAATAGTTTTCGATAAAGTTTTGACTCATTACTGTTGAAAACCGAAGAGTCTTCATGCATCTTGCATTTTAATCTTAACCATTGAATCTCATAAGTCATAATTTTCTGAGCCATCCAATTAAAACTGGATTTTAGTATAAATAAGGGAAGTTTTTGTTATTGAAACCTTTATGCACTCGAATCTTATCTTGATATATTTCTCTCTACAAACCGATTTTCTTCATATCTTCATATTAAATTCATGGTTTCTCCTTTTGTGGACTCGTTCTTTGGGAACCTTTTTCATCTCAGAAACGAAATCCATTAGGAACCATTTGGAGATTTTACCTCTAATCATCCTGACATCTTGCCTGTAAAGGACCTTTTTGACAATGCAGGAGTTCTGCAATTTAACACCACAAGACCCCAGAGACTCCATCCCCGTCTTGTTGCTGCCATCTATCTCAAGATGGCGCAGAACAAGGATTCCCAAGAGTGGGAGACGTGCATTCCCCTAACTTCGTGTGTGAAGGGGAAGGATGGTGAGGAAGAGATGACCAGGAGGTGGGTCACTCTCAATATCAGGGAAAAGATTAAGGAGGTTTTTAATCTTCCCAATTCTGGATGAAGCCCTGTAGATTATGTGTTTGGGACTGAGAAGGATTATCTCCAGTCCCTCTGCGATGGTGATGTGGTCCTGAAATCAGGCCTGAACAAATCTGTGCTGAGGACTGAGAATTGTCACTTCTTTGACATGACTAGTCAGGGAGTGATGGGGATTGCAGGAGGGCTAGAGCAGATTTCCCGACCAAAATTATACGATGATGGCGATCTCTGATGCCTCAGAGCACAGTTTTAATTAGGAGGATTACTTCCTCCAATTACTGGTAGCTGAGACCAATAAAATCAAGTACTCGCCGGAGGGTCAGGCGACATTCGAGGCCAAAATGCACTTTGGCACCAAGATTTCTCTGATCTTGGAGACCCTGAATCTCGGTGATGTGGATCAGGCCAAATCACTCGAGATTCCAGCGAAGGTAGATCTCTTCAGAGCTTACTCCGGTGATGCTGGCACCAAGAGAAGACCGAGGACTCAGAAGAAGAAGGCTCAGGCGAGCACGACTGGGAGAGACAAGGCTCAGGCTGGCAAATCTTCAGAGTCCAATATTACGAAGCCAACGGAGGACAAACCTAAGCCCTCAGGACCCAAGCAACAGAATCTGACATTCTTATATCCGGGGTCAGAGGAGCGAAAGAAAAAGCTCATGGAAGAGAAGGCTGCTGAAGGAGTGATTCAGCATGCACATCCGGAGTGGGAATCAGCTCAGGCTGCTCTTGAAATCATCCCTATCTCTGCCATTCCGGATGTTGCACCCATTGATCCTTGACATTGCATCAACTTATCAGGGTTTGGAGGCCCCTCGGGTGAGGATCAGGGGGAACCTGCTCAGGAGGGAAGAGTTCAGATGGAGGTTGCTGAAGCAGTTCAGGCTGAGGCTCCATGGCCCTTCCCTGCGCCTGATGAGAACACATTGCCAGATTTTGAAATAGTGGGAAGGGGAACGGCGGCGGAGATGGTGGAGAAGAGGTTTCCTGACCTCTCAGATGCTCAGAAGGAGGTTGTTGTGCAACTTCGCACCTATGCCATGATCAGGAGTTCCACCTGGCCTGAACTATGTCTGCTTGGAGAGTCCAGAGAATGGGACAATATGGCTGAATCTGAAGCTGCTCTCTTTGATCACTTTGAGGTAAATTCCTTGCATCATCTGATCAAAATGGCAGACTTCATCAAAACTGTCCGACGCATCTATCCTGAGCCAGAGCCTGAGAGAAAAGAGGAAGAGAAGGTTGCTGAGAAAGAGGTTGTTATGATTGCTGATGATGCTCAGCAAGGTGGCACTGAAGGGGTCAGTGCACCGGCCGATGAGGCAATCCTGGGACCCGGGACTGCGGAGGCTTCAGGAGAGGGTCCAACAGGTCTGGTCTGAGTCAAAGGAAAATGGATCACCCCCGAGTCACTATATGTTCAGAACTCCTCACGAGCCCTTGCCAATCTTCACGGAAGGGTAATCCTCGTCGAGAGAAAAATAAGCAAGGTTGGTTCAAATTCTGAAGTGCTGAATAAGAAGATGAATAGGCTGGATCGTGACCTGAATGAGATGGGAACTGATATGTATGCAGCCATTGACCTTCTTGGAGAAGTCAGGACTCAACACTCAGTAGATCTCACTGTTTCTCCATCTCCTTGCTGGAACTTTTGTACAAGGAGATGGAGGAACAGATGCATCCTGGGTTGACCACTCAGAAGAATATGGTGATGACTGAGGCAGAGAAGATGAAGGAGATTTCGCTGCTCAGTCAGATCCAACGATTAAAAGAGTCCAATGAGTACCTGACTTCGCAGGTTCAGAAGAAGAAAACTGTGCCTTCTGGATCTCGAATGAAGACTCAGAGGAAGTTGGTGGTCAATCCAGATCAAGGTCCTCCTCCACTCCAGTTCGTAGAGGATTTTATTCCGATAGAGATGCTGGAGGTATGGATTCCGATCCGGAATAGGTGGGCTTACCTATTCTATCTGGTGGGGTTATGGGACGATCAATCTGAAGAAAAAGACGTCATACTCCATCATTGGATGGCACAGGAGCATCCGGATCTATGGGCTGAAATAATCAGACATGCTGACACTGAAGGTGTAGAGATTGCTCCTCCGGAATTCATAAAGTACCCTCCTCCACTCTTCAGGAACTCCAAGCAACTGGACCGGAAAACAATATCTGAAAAAGTCATCAGAGTAGGACGCGATGCCGGGGCCGTTGGTGATCGGAACAGGATGAAGCAGGTCCTGAACCGAGTCTTGGAGATGTATGAAATTCCTCAAGCTGCTTGGAATAAGGATGAGGAATAGATCAGGAAATAGATGTTCAGGAATTGTAATAGCTTCAGGATAACTGTAACTCCTATATCAATCAATGAAGTTATTTCATTTTCCTGAGTACAACTTCTTGTTGACTCCTGCATTTACTTTTATGAATCCTTATCAAGAACTGTACTAACCCATTCCTTGTTTTCATCTTATAGACTAAGTGCCTAGTTTGTCAGAAGGTACTGAACTTATTTCACTGACTAAGTCAGTTGATTGTATAGATGAATCGGAATTTGCTTAAGGGTTTTGGCATCATCAAAAAGGGGGAAATTGTTGGGACAATCTGAGTATTTTGATTAGATCCCAAAACCCCTGATGAATTTGCCTAAGTAAAGTTGTTCAGGTTTGTCTAGTTCAGGATAGTCAGGTTAAGAATTCAGTTCAGGGGGAACACGCTGAAGACTGAAGAATATTAGAGTCGACCCAATTTACTGAAGTCTGATGTACAATCCATCCTGAAGAAGTCAGAGTCAGTCTTGCTGAAGATTGCCTGAACTGAAGCTGAAGTACGAAGCTTGATGATTCGTCCTGAAGACAATCCTGAAGTACCATTGGCTGATGTTTCTACTGAGTACACTAAGCATACTCAGGACAGAACTTAGTCAGTGAAGAGTAAGTGTTAACCTATCAGGCTGTGCTGAACGCACAGAAGACCTGACTCAGGCCTTGAGTCAGTTTACCTGAATCATGTAAGTCCAAAGCTAAAAGGTTACACATACTGGGCTGAATAACCTATCAGGCTGTGCTGAATGCACTTAAGACCTGACTTAGGCCTTGGTTCAGTTTACCTGAATCATGTAAGTCCAAAGCAAAAAGGTTATTTACGCTATGGGACAAGAGACAAAGAGAATGTCAGTAAGATTCCAATAAGACAAACATTCAGGCTGAGTTATGTACAAGAGACACAGAGTATTGAATGTACGAGGAAGGACAAATGTCTGAAAGTCAACTAGCCGTTAGAACGGAGAGTCAATGATCTTTCGACACGTATGTACGGAGTCTGGGCAGCATTTAATGCGGCATTTAATACGTCTCAGAGTTGCAGGTGGTGGGACAAACTTGCCATAATAAGCATGGCGATTAGGTCAAACAGTACATCTAGCCTACAACCACCCTAAAAAGGAAAGATTTGATTTGATCTCCTCCAACGGATCTATTTTGAATCTTGCCTATAAATATGGAGAGCCTTGCACCCATTCAAGGCTAACGGGAAATTTCCAAGCGAAAGCTCTTAAGAATCCAAGCACTAAAAGCATACTATAAGCAACACTCTGCAATTAAATTTCCCTTGTGTTGTAGTAGGATTCTCTCTGTATTTGCTTAGATCGATAGCTCTAATATTTAGCATTGTTTTGTATTGCTTGAGCTATCTTAGTTGGAAACCAGAATACCAAACCACTCAGGGTGTGAGATTGGTTGCTTAGAAGGACTTGGACTTGTAAAACGCCCAGGGGTCAGTTCCTAAGAGAGGAAGTTGGCTATTCATGTCCCTTGGCACATAAAAACCAAGTACCTATCCTCAGGGTTTTGAGGATAGCTTCCTGTTAAATCAGGTCGTGGACGTAGGAGTTGGTTATCTCCGAACCACGTTAAAAAGACCCTTGTGTGCTGATTTACTGTTTTGATCAGGATCATAACTGTCATCATTCTAAACTGAACATTCTGCATTGTTTTTAAATTCAGGAGTGAATCAATCATCCTAAATCTTAATACTGTGCACTCAGCCTTAACCACCAGTTTACTAAGCAACTCAGAGAAAATGTTTTTAGAAACTAAAATGAGTAGAAACTAAGGGCTCACTTTCCGCACGTACTCTAGCTCACTGAGATAGTAGTCCAACTGACTCGCTTCCGAGCAGTCAGTAGGTTTATTATCTCAACTGAGCTTCCGAGCACATTACTCACACTCAGCTTATCTGACTCGTTACTGAACTGTCCCTGCTGCCCCTGTGGACATTCAGCATACTGAGTAATTCAGGAAATCCTGACTGAGAGTGTTAGAGCATTTTTCTGAGTCTTTCAGAAAAATCTGACATCAGTGTATTCCCCCCCATACACTGATTGTACTCATTTCGGAACCAACATTACTAGAAAATAACCTAATAGTAAGTAATACTATACTGAGTAGTTCCTAATACCATCCTCACAAAAGAGTGATACTATTAGGATCCCAACATCAATACTTGTAAATAGAATCACTAAATCATTAATCAAATTGATAATCACACACCAAATCACTAAATTTATCAAAACATGGAATTTTAGTAAACATGAGGATGTGTGAGTACTACAAGTGGATATGACTACTATAAGTATCACAAGTACAATATCAACTAATAGGTAACACAACGATTAATATATTTGTACAACAAGTGTATATCTTTGAAATAATTTTGTTTTTTATATCTAATCTAGTAATTTAAAACTAAAATAGATAATATCTTGCAAAACTTTTATTTTTAGTAGTAATTTAAAACTAAATATTAAGGAAATAACCTAATACTATTATTCTTTTGTAAGGATGGTACTAGGATATAATCTAATAGTATGTAATACTAGACTGAGTAGTTCCTAATACCATCCTCACAAAAGAGTGATACTATTAGGATCCCAACAT